>JANTPZ010040158.1:0-10764 GCA_025593235.1 Vachellia pachyceras | reverse complement strand
AAGGCCCAGAAATAAAGTACAGAAAGAGAAGATGTCAATGAACGAAAGAGACCCTGGTCAATTTAGTCCTAAGGCTTTGAAATTACTAAGAATGTAAGTCAGGGACGTAAATGTCATTAAGTAGAAAGCCAAGGGCAAAATGGTCATTGGATAAAAAGGCCAAACTAGTTGTTAGAAGTCAAGTTAAAGCTCACAGATAGAAAGAGCGGAAAAAGTTGATGTTGATGGGCTAGATAACACAACGTCAGACCTGGCTCAGCGGAAGAAATTTTACGAGAACTCCGTAGTTAAGGGTGCTCGCCCTGGAGCAATCTCAGGATGGGTGACTTACTGGGAAGTACGCAAAGGTCATTACACAAAAGATCAAGGGCGACAAAGTCAAGGGTAAAATGGAAATTACGAAAAGTTAGACAGTGTAAGGGCATTTTGGTCATTAAGAGAAAGTGTAAGGGCATTTTGGTCATTTCCAAAGTCAAAAAGTCAACCGTTAACCAAATTATCAGAAAAAGTCACAGATACCCAAAAGATAGAGTAGAACTCACTCATTGTCAGAGATTCGACGGATTGTTGAAAATCGGCCTAGAATTTTATTTATAGAATTTTGAATATTTAATGGCCGAAAATAATTATTTGAGGTATCAAGAGACCTTAATCAGTTGAGTTCAGGGCATACAAAAATTCAGTGAATTTTACAGTATTTGATAAAATTATTGCCCATTATACGATTAAGGCGATTTTCCCGAAAATCGGGAAAAAGACCTGAAAATCCCCAAAATATGATTTATTTCAAAAATTAATTTTGGAAAATCTATAGGGAATTTTAGGAAAAGAAAAAGGGCTAGAGTATCAGTGAAAAATGTAGAAATTTTTAAAGCCCTAAAAGTATTTTGCCATCTGATTGCACGTTTTCAGGAGTTTTAGACAGGATAAAATAATTTTGTCAATTTTGAGGAGATCAAGGGGTATTTTGGGGATAATAAATTTGTAATATTCAAGAGGAAAATATGGAGATTTAATGAGGAAGAAAATATCTCCAAAAAAAATAGAAAAAGATTTACCGGAATAAAGTTATGTTTACCGGTAAAAAGTGTAATCGGTAAAAGTAACCGAATGGGATCCAGTTTGGTTAAACCAACCAGATTTTTCATCCTTAGTTGCAGCCATTATTACTCACTTTTGAGGAGCCAATGAGAAGCAAGCACTTGTTGGATTGGTGGCTTAATTTCAACCCTTAGATTAAGATTAAAAGACAAGATTGCATCTTAGCCCTTAATCTTTTTAGAAGAGAATTATTAAACACAATTTTTCCCTCCATTCCCACTCCATTTGGCTGACATTCTTCAGCTGCAAGAGGGAGAGAAAAAGACGCTATTTTCTTGGTGGAAGAAGAGGAGAAAAGCTTGAAGAAATCTAAGGTAAGGGATGAAGATACATGAAACTATACATAAAACTCTTCCTTGTGCTCTCCTCTACCACTTCCATGATTTGAAATTTTGATTTGGTCTCTCTTTCTCAAGTTTCATACTTAGGGTTCTTGAGAGAAAAGTGAGAAAGAGAGGGATTTAGAGCCATTGATTGGTTGCAAAAGTCTCCTTGTGTTGTAAGGAGCCTTTTGATGTATATATTGTGGTTGGTTGAGCTTGTTTTTGAATTTTGTAAAATTTGGGAATGATGAACTTTTAGGGGAGATTCTGCCCACATTTTAATTTGATAAGGGATAGTTAAAATCAAGCTATACCATCCATGAATATGAGTTTGAGATCAAGAATATGATGGTATAAGTGTTGAAAGTTGGAAAGATCATGTTGTGGTTGTTTGGGAAGTGTCTCGGCCTGTGCTGTTTCATGGGGAAAGAATGTTGTTTTGATGATTTCAATGCTTCCAATGGATTCAAAATGAGTTTTTGTGTAGGGTAAGAGTGACCGCAAGTTTAGGGAAGCATTAGAAAGTGTTAAAGACAAGTTTAAGGTTTATTAAGTTTAAGGGGTGATTAAGGGAGAATTACATTGATTATTGCCTTTGAAATGGCTTGTTTTTTATGGCCATTATGTTGACAATTGTGTAGGAAAAAGTTTGGTGCAAGAGAGTGATTTTCAAAGTAAGCAAGAGAGCATGCAATTTTAAGAAGAATTAAGGATTCAAGGTAGCAAGACCATCTAACTCTAATCTAAGTTATTATACCAATTCTTTTGAATGATGCATGACTTGGTTTGAAACTAATGATGATGAAAGTGTGGATGTGTGCATGTTCATGCTATGGCCATATGCTTTTATGTGTTTCATGTTGCACTTTTAGTATTCCACATTTACATGAAAAGTTGTCATGCATTTTATGAAGTATGTTAGATAGTTTTGCTATTGTGATTTCCAAAAAACTCACTCTCCCCTACTAACCATTTATAGGTACAAGCACATCAAAGGGTAAGGAGAAAATGCATGATGCTTGAAGCAAGAATTGCATTTGTTTATGAATGTAAATTTGTATTGTAAATTTAATGCCATTTTGGATTAAGATATGTTGTGTAAAATGTAGCATAAACCCATGCATGCTTGGTTGTTGTGAGATGGCTAATGTATGATTAAAGAATTCCCATTTGCATGGTTAATAATGATTAAAAGAGGCTTAGAAGTTAGGGTTTCAAATCATGCAGTTTCAAAATGGCAAGTTTGACTAATTGTCAAAAGTGAAGTTGGTCAAACCCCTTACTTTGACCTGTTGGGAAACAGACCAAATGGACTCCAAACGAGTTGAAATTTTCCAGAAAAATAGTTCACATTAAAATATTTAAAACAAGCTAAAGAACACTGGATTTGGAGTTTTGTACAGCAAGTTATGATGTTCCAAAGTTTGAAGAAAATCACTGAAAAACCTAGAAAAATTGAAAAATTACCAATTGAACATTACATCTTTACGCATTAAACTGTATTAATTGGGCAAGATAATGACTCAATGAGTATTTGTCCCTCATAGAGGAACTTATAAGCTTCAAATAGAAATTGGAACCACTCAATTTCGATTTTTCTAGAATTAGTTATGAATTTTCAAAGTTGGTCCGAAAAAATGTGAATAGTAACTTCCAAAAGTTGAAAGTTTCCATTTTGAATCTTTTGGCCTTTTTAAGTAAATTGAGGTTTTCCTTTGGTTCCAAATCAATATAAAATGAAGATAAAGGCAAGGTTAAGGTGTGTTACACTTGTTTGGTATTAGAGCAAAGGTTTGGGATTTGTTTGGAATAATTGTGCATTGTTATTGATATATTGTGCACTATTATTCAATATGCCTATGAACTTGATATGTCATTAGCTAAATGGTGTGCTATGCATTGGTTATCTCTTATGAGTACATGTTAGATAGTTATATCTTATGTTCATTATTATATGAATAAATGTGATTGGCTAAACATTAAAAAGCCAAGTATATCAGTGGAAGAACATGATAAGAAGGAACCATCAGAGATTGGTTCCAATGTGATGGAATCATTTCAGAATTTAAATGAAGTGTTCGAAAAAGAGAAGGAGCTAGCACAAGAACTACCAGAATATGCAGGGGATAAGGATATGAAGGTCTAGTGTTTGATAAAGATTGTTTCTCTTCAGCACATACTGGATGCTAACACCCGAGGACTCTTAGAGTACACTACGCTACATGGACGAGGGTTTCGGTTAGCATATATCCAGATGGGCTAGAGAGGCATATGAGCTAGATCAGATCGTCCAGAACCTATAAGCCCGGCAAGAAGAGGATCCAGAAATGGAAGAGAACCCCGGATACACTTCATCTGGATTAGGATCTACTATGACAGTATTATCTTAAGGTTCAAGTGAGATGTGGAGGCAACCAAAAGATCAAAATTTAAACTACAGAAATTGTCCAGAGGAGATAGTTTACGGGAAAGCCGGACGCCGTAAATGTATTATGTCGAATGTAACCTGGAATTGAATACCCATGAAATTATAGAACTACCTTTCTCCTCAAAGATGAAGATTTTATTTAGCCGAATGGAAAGGGCCAGAGAGGCCTTTAAGCTTGATTAGCTGCAAAAGGCACATAAGGGACTTCCTCCACAATTTAGATTAAAGTTAAAGAGTCCCTTAGTGCTATTTCGGTAGACGGAGTGTTCCTCGATGTATTTCCAAAAGAGATCAGTGGACTACCTCTGGAGAGAGAGACGTGGAGTTTGCTATTGATCTAGTACCAGGAATGAACCCGATTTACAAGACTTCGTACAGAATGGCTCTAATTGAGAGAAAAGAGATAAAATAGCAGATAGAGGAGCTATTAGAGAAGGGGTTTGTTAGACCTAGTGTTTCAGCCTGGGATGCCCCAGTTCTCTTTGTGAAAAGAAAGACAAGAGTTTTAGATTGATCTCAGATCATATTATCACCAGCTCCAAGTTAGAGCTGACGACATTTCTAAGATGGCTTTCCATACCAGATACGAACATTATGATTTTATAGGAATGTCATTTGGTTTGATGAAAGCCCCTGCAGTTTTCATGGACTACATGAATTATGTATTTGGAAATATTTGGACCAGTTTGTTGTAGTCTTATAAATGATGTTATAGTGTACTCCAGATCTTTAGAGGAATATCAAAGGCATTTGAGAATTGTATTAACTATTTTGAAAGAAAAACATTTATACGCTAAGCTCAGTAACTTCTAGTTATTTAAGGTGAAATTCCTAGGATAGGTGATCTCTCAGGTTGCAGACTACGTCGAGTAAAGGCGGTACTGAGATGGAATCGGCCTAGGATAGTAAGAGAAGTGAAATTCCTAGAGCACGTGATCTCTCAGGAAGGGGTCGCAGTAGACTACGCCAAAGTAGAGGCAGTACTGAGATAAGATCTGCTTAGGACAGTAACCGAACTCAAGAGCTTTCTGGGCCTAGCAAATTATTACAGATGTTTTATACAAAACTTTTCTCGGATTGCCTTGCTGCTAACTAAGCTCACTAGAAAGAACCAGTCTTTTTCCATGAAATGACAAGAATAACTATGCGCATAATCTAGAGCTAGCAGCGATAGTTTATGCTTTAAAGATATAGAGGCACTAGTTATGTGGAGCAACCATTAAGCTGTACTATGATCATAAGAGTCTCAAGTATTTACAAGATTAGAAAGAGCTGAACTTGAGACAGTGATGTTGGACAGAATTACTTAAGGACTATGACTACTGAATAAAGTATCATCTGGGCAAAGTGAATGTAGTTGCCAATGTTTTAAAATAGAGAGATAGTGCAGGTGGCTATGATGATGATAAAAGAGCGAAAGTTGATATAGAACCTCAGAGATTGGGGTATACTGAGTTGGTTACAGCTAGACGGATATGGGATCACTCAGATCCTCGGTGATATAGAGGATGAGATTAGAGAAGCTCGGAAAGAGAATTAGTTTACTCCGAATATAGAGACTCAGATGAGTCGAGGAGAAGCTAAAGAATTCAACGAAACCTCTAAGGGAATAATTATATTCAAAAATAGATATTATATTCCTCCAAAGCCTACTTTGAGGCAGAGAATATTAGATGAAACTAAGCTTTACCACTGGAAATGAGATAGAGGAGATGATTAGGAACAGAATCTCTGATAGTCCAATAACATTTGAGGTTATTAAACATCCCAAGATTTGGGTAAACTAGGATATGATCGTGTGCTGGACAAAGCACATGTTATCAGAGATAAATTTTTATACATTAGAATTATCTAGAAGTTCAAAGAGTTATAGAAACAAAGAGACATGATAGATATAGTAATGAAATCATGTCTAGTGATTCTAATACCAGAGGTAAATACAGGTATGCGATATGAATAATTGAAGTACAGTTATGATACAAAAGTGTTATTTTGGGCTATAATTTATGACAGCTAAGTATGAGAATGAGTTGGGCAGACGCTGAATAAGTTGTGGTTAATTTTCTAAAGAAATTAGAAAATAGACAGTATCAAAAAGTACTAGAGCTGCTGAAAGGCTTTATGATTATTAAGAGTACGCTAGAGAGACTGTGATAGACACAGTAGCCACAGTAGCAGCAGTTTCAGTAACCACAATATACTTCCCAACTTAAGCCAGCCCAAGTTCAGTAGCAATAAAGGCATAGTACTAGCAGTGGAGTTTAAGGATACTTCATGATGAATTATCTGCTAGTATATAGGCTTAAATCTTTATATGATAAAAGATTCCTATGAGAATAAATTGTAAAGATGAAATGACCATAGATGAAATGGTCAAGGAATCTTAAAAGCTACGAAGAGAAATTAGGTAGCCCATCATAATGATACAGATGATTAGAAACAGATAAAGAAGCAATATGACACACCCCAGAACAGTAAAGACAAATCATGTTGAACTTAGTGATGCCTTGGGCAATGAGATTTAAACTAGTGATATTTCACTATGTTTCCAGCCATCGCATAAGGGTGTGATCCTCAAGCCAAGTATGCAAAATGAGAAATTAAGTTCTCATTAGTATATGCCACTATTAAATAAGTAAGAAAGTTAAGAAAGGTTCCCTGATTAGGACAAGGTACGTTGCGTTATGATGAGAAGAGGAAGTACCCAACAGAAAGCATACCAAAAAATGTTTTAGCCAAAAAGTATCTCTCTAGAGTTTGGGATGGTGATTTTCCACTGCCATCACCGCAGTTAAGCGAGCTACTTCCTGATAGATAGGAAGAAGAGCATAACCCTGATAGACAAGGATCAGGTGGGACTAGTAACCGCAGTTAGGCGAGCTACTTCCTGATAGACAGGGAGAAGCATATTCCTGATAGACATGAATCAGATAGAACTCCAATGGGAAACCATTGTGAGCTTTTCATGTTGTCTCACAAGAGAAAGAAAGCAGTAAAAGTAGGGCATATGGAATAAACCATTCTTAATACAAAAAGAGAGAAAATGAGCTAATAATAGTCAAGGATAGAATCCCTTGAATTGCTGGGTACCAGTTAAACCAGTAAGATGAACAGAATGCAAGTGCTCTATCTGCAACATCATAGTAATGATCAGAAAAGAAGTAGTAAGGATTGTTAAATCCTGAGATATAGTAGGTTGGCTAGAACAGATATTGAATGAATCAATGTCTGAGAGTTCAAACAGTATAGCAAAAGAGATGTGGCATGAGAAATATAAGCTAAGAAGCATGAAAGGAAAAGAAAAATGCTCTAGTGAAGTACAAGAGGAAAAAAAGGATTGAGCAAAGCCTAAGAAGACATGTCGGTTTCTACGATTAATCTTGGGGAATTATCAAACTAGCTACCACTGAGGATAGATGACTTAACCTTAGATTATGTTCGATGGTCTAAGGGTTCCAAAGAGTAAAATGGCTTTAGTATCAGAAGTTATAGAGATAAGAAGAGGCGATATGCCTCCAGAAGAGCAATAGAGCTCTTAAGGTCTACAGACCCAGTTAAAGAAAGCAAAGAGCCTTTATGGCTCAGAGTCATAAGCGTTATGTTGCTCTTTGGGACATGGAATGAAATGACCAGGGGCTAAGATTAAGATAAGAAGGCGTCCTCATAATGATTAGCTAGTATAGAGAGAGTACCTTTGATTATTTCTATAGATAGCTGACTGTCAATAGAGATGAGCTTATTCCCAATTCCTCAGGCAAGAAAGTATAGAAAGTAAAGAGCAAAGCTGTAAGTCCTGAATAAGTGATAATCAGGCCAGTTAAAGATAAGATAAGTTTAGAAGTGAAAGTAAAGAGCAAAGTTGTATTTCCAAATGTTGGTTTTCAAGAGTGAAAGGCTCAAAAGGGTAGCAAAGGATGAAATCATGAAGGGTTTGTGTTTAGGTTAAATGAAAGGTTTTAAAATAAAGGCCTCTATCCTTTTCACAAAATATCGGATCATAAAGCTTTAATCAAGAATCAAGACAAGTTCTAGAAGAGATTACGAATCAAGACAGACCCACTCTAATCAAATGAAATTAGGCCTAATTATCCTCATGGCAAGGCTAATGTCTCAATTAAACAGTCTCAAGAACCAAAAACATAAAGAGTCAATTAAAAACTGGTCTACCCTTATCATTTGCTAATCAACTCAAAAAATGCGATTAACTAAAAACATTGATCCTTATACCCATGCATCAACCTCCCAATGCATTAGCCATGAAAGTATAGTTTCATAAGCATTGCTTAGGAGTGTTAAAGGCATTAAAGGTGAGAGGAACATTTTATTTCACAAATCCAAAACCTAATTAATGAAAATATTTTTTTATATGCACTGAGGTTTTGCCGCGGCTAACCACGAAGTTGGTCGTGGTGAACCACACCTGAGAGGTGGTTCTGTGTGCAAGTGATGTTTTGCCTCAGCACAACCACAAGATAGTCGTGGCGAAACTCACCCGAGAGGCTGAACTTCTTTATTTAAAGATTTTCGCCGCGGTGAAAATGGTCAGAGGGTAAAATTTGAGTTCAATCCAAAAATTCACTATTTTTTTCAAAAAAATTTAAAGAAACTTGAAAATTTCCAAATTTTTGAGACAAAAATGGCCTAACATTATCCTTCAAAATTTTAGTTGCTTGTTAAAAATCAAAATATTGCTTGGAAACACTCTAAATCCTAAATCTCCCCCTACATTTAAATCAAACATTGTCCTCAATGATTGGAAGGAAAGATTTAAAAAATCAAAGCGCGCGACATTCTTAAGCAACATCGAATAATCATGCACACATGCAACAAAATTCAGAACATAGCATAGGAAAAATCCATATATACATATAGCTGAAACCAAATATTCACAACAAAATCCATGTATCAACAACATACACCTCAACTGTATCAAAGTCCAAACAAAATAAAAGGGAAAAAACATGTAAAACAGCTAATCATCCCCATGCATCGCCGAATCTCCCTCTGAATCCATGTCGGCAGCAATATCCTCCTCCTCAGTCCCCTCCGCTGCTCCACCCTCTTCAGATGGTCCGGCTCCAGAAGTCTCTACACCACTGTCATCATCCTCCTCCGGAGGCAACTCGAAGTGTAAGCTCTGCGCAATCTGGGCGCCCATCCTCCGGCGGTATCTCCGCTCCTTCTCAAATGAAACTCAGCAGCTAGGCTCTCGAGTGTGGCAGGGGCTGGTGATTATGGATGAACGTCTGATGCCTACGGTGCTGGAGCCTCATCCTCCTCAGCCAGCAAATCATTAATGTAATGCCTAAGTCTGTCTATCAAGCTTTAGGGGTCAAAAATTTGAAGCCTACATCTGTAGTTCTCCAACTAGTGAATAGAACAATTAGGTATCCGGATGGGGTTATAGAGGACATTTTGGTAAAGGTCAAGGACTTAGTTTTTCCAGCTGACTTCTATGTACTTGATATGTAAAATGAATCAATGCGTGAATCCACCTTAATAATGGGCAGACCCTTCTTAAGGACTGCTAATACTATTATTAGCATGAAAGAGGGTAGCATATCTATGAAAGTAGGAGAAAGTAAGATCCATTTCAATATGTATGAGGCCATGAAACATCCATATGAGGATTATTCTTTGCTGAGTGTTAATACCATTGATGCTGCTGTTGATGATGCATGTGCTGAAGTGGAATTGGAAAATGAACTTGCATGTTCACATCATTTATCATATACATCATTTGCTGAGAAGGATTTAAAAATTCCCTTTGAACCCCCTGATCCACCATTATGTTCTTGTGAAACAATTGAAACATGCACTCATATCATATCAGTTGATAGCATGCTTTCCTTGCCATACACACATTCTGTGAAGCTAACCGATAACTGCATGAGGTATTTCAATTGATTTTGCAAGATCATTTAACAAGACTTCAGCTAAGCTGGTTGTACCTGTACATGCTATGTATGGAAATACAAAATATGAGCATGAGGACACCGATGAGACTCATAAACCGACATGATTCTCAGGTTGTTCCTTTCCCTCGCGTAGTCATTTACTTTGAACTATTGATGATTACTTTGTAAATCGTGAATGATTCAAGTGTGGGGGAGGAACATCTCCAGTAGGATTAGCTAGTTACTTCTTTTAGGTGATTTTCAATTCAATAAATCCCTTATTTTGAAATTAAACTATCTTCATGAGGTTTATGCTTGAAAAGGGTCTTGCTTATTATGCTTGAGCATGTGCTTAATGTGTAGTTGAAGTTCTAAGATTGGCTGTTGAATTGCATCTTGTGTTTTATGTTTCTATCTTTGTGTGTTTTTCCTCTCTGTGATGTTTCGCCGCGACTAAATACTATTTTCGCCGTGGCCAAACTTGTAATTTGTGAAGTTTGTAATCTCGGGAAGTTTTCGCCACGACAAATTTCATTTTTCACCGCGGCTAACATTGAGACTTTTTGTCTTCTACGGTTTTTCGCCGCAACCAAACCTTGGTTGCGCCACGGCGAAAATTGTGTCTCTTCATCTCTCACCAGTTTTCTTTTTAAGTTCATTTCTTTTCATTTTGTTTTCGTCGTTGTTAGTTGCTCTCTCTTTGTCACTTTCTGTTCATTCTCTGTTTGCCGCTGATTGAGCTTTAATTACGTTAGTTTTCCTCTTGAATTTCCAGAGTCATAGAGTCAATTTTGGCCCATTCATGACCTTTTTGTGCTTAAATTGTGATTAGGAGTTGTTGAATTGGATTAATGTAATTTTGGGGTCATATGCCATGAATAACTATATATTTGTGCCTTAATTCCTTCATGAGCAAGTGATACTGCCAAAGTTTGTTGTTTCATTTCAGGAATTCCGTGCAAAAGGGCAAAGACAGCAGCTCTGGATATATTCGCCGCGGCGTAAAAAAAAGTTC
>JANTPZ010040156.1:0-37395 GCA_025593235.1 Vachellia pachyceras | reverse complement strand
CCCTCTCCCCCAAAACACGTGTCGTAGGGGTGCGCAGCGTCCCGCTTCTTATAGCCCAGCACCCTCCCGAACCTCGCCGATGTGGGACTTGTGACAATAGGTAGTTAGAAAAGGGCCAAGCGGCAATGGGAATTTGGCTGTGTGTGGTGGGTTTTTAGCAAAAAGCCATTGATGGGTCTCTATCTGAGCAAAACACACAAAAGCCATTAAATGAAAATGGGGCCGTCGTGTTTATAGATTGCTGCCCTCTTTCTCAGATGACGCTGATTGTATTCACAACCCCTTCTTCACACTTATTTCTTATGATATGCCCTTTTCATCTCCTCCCTCCTTCCATATAAACCAATATTTATGTTTCCTTGCCCTCCTTTTTCTCTGTTTCTTCTTAAATGTTCTGCTGCATGCACCCCTTCAAGTTCAAACCATTATTTTATTAATATTATATTTCTGCACCTATCTGAATTATTAGTTGATTATATGTATTATATAAGCGACCAGGGGAAAGGTGCTTATGGTGCTTCACCATTTGGTTTTTGGATCTTCAAAGTGCATATAATCCAATCTGTGGTTTGTGTTGGCTCAATCAGCTGTGATTAAGAAATACAGTATGGTTCAGACCAGACATTGTTCAGAGCTGTGTGCCATTGTATTCATTGGGCGAAGTTCATGTATGGTGACATGCCCAACAATTGCATCTACGAAAATTTACATATCCTAATTTATAAGAATCAATACAAAATCTGCAGTGTGTATATGCATTTTAACAACTAAAAATAGTAAAATAACATATTATTAAAGAACTTGATTTGGGGCATATAAACAACTTGAATTGAGTTTTGTTCTAATGCATAGAGGCGAGGAAGGATCAATGTGCTTTGGCAGACAAGAATTCATATCTTTACGAAACCTCCACCCTTCTCGTTAAGTCCACCACTTATCTATATATCTGCAATAACTAACTTGATATTGAAAAATAATAAAGCCCAGACGTATAATAAAACAAACACGCCCTTGGCCAATACACAACCATCTAGTTCATTTCAAAGGAAGATACATAAAACATTAATGACTCGGTCATATCCATGTCAATTTGTATCAAAGTGCATAAGTACTCTCTTCATATCTGAGAGGCGCAGTAAAAAGATATTTTTACCGATCATTCATTCAACCTTCCAAAGTATATATACACACTACATGTATGTATAGATTGACTCGTTAGGGTTACTGTTGATATATGGTGAAATGAAGCAAGAGAGACATATATATTGAATTATTGTTGACGGGGTTGAATAATGAATATCCAATTAGGGTTTCAGAGAAACTGTCCATAAAGTAGGGCTCAGCTTTTGACCAGTAGTGAAACAAGTGCAGGTGCATGCAGTAAGTATTGTTGCGGTGTCATGAAGTCTCTCTCAATTATTTTGGTGAAGATTCCCATTTTCGAGAAATTGTTGAGTGACTAGCTAGTCTTCATTTCTTGAAGGGAAAAAGCTGTAACCCTCTCTTATTCTCCATATCTAGATGCTTTGTTATGCATTCTCTCTCCTTGCTACTCAAACTCCAAGTATAGCATTTTCAGGTTTCAACAGTTATAGCTCAAAAGCTAACTATTAGTATGTACGTACTGTTCTAGTTGTTTAGTTTTCATGCATAATAATTCAGCTTAATTTTTTATGGTGAGTGACGAAATAATCAAGAAGCAGTCTAAGTTTTATCACCATCAGTTTCTTGCTTTTATAGTTAGTTGCAGCAACACTATTGAAGAAGAGCCTGCCGGGCTCTCTTTTCTTCACTCACTTGACATTTTCTCTTCAGCCTTTTCCTTTTCCTTCCTTTTCTTTTTGAATTAGACAGGTATGCACTAACAACTTGAAGTTACAGATAGAATTAAATCCGTAACCCCAATTTATAGGGTATTTTTTATATCATTAGGCTACAAAGTTATTGACTTTACAGCTTTTTCGGTTGAACTTCAAATGCATGTATATTTCTTCTAAGGCTGGCATACTATGAACAAGTTCATCACGTGAATCTTAGATATGACATGATAACTAACAAGTCTTCATAGCGATAATTTGGTGTATTTATAATATTTAATTATATGTATCCCAACATTATAATTAAGCCAGAAAACTTCATCTTGGCCATCCAGAATTATTTCTATTTTTGGAGTGTATATATATGGAGGCGTATAAATGCAGGGCTGTTAAGGTCAGCAGAAGCTATGGGAGAGGTAAAAGCAACCTCTAGATTCACACACAATTTTTGTGATATAGATATCATTAGTAAATTTGCAAATTATACTTATATTCTTTCAACATGCATGTCCAACTTTTTCAGATTTATTTTTCAACAAAATTGCTTTTTACACATGTAAAAAGCACATGTTATATATTGTCAAATTTTAATATCATATATACCAAAGAGTTCAATCACACTCGTATAGTATATATTTGCACATGAGGTTAAGAATAAAATCACATCGCAAATTGTGCATATATAAATTAGGGGAATAATTAAACCAACATTAACTGGTGTAGAATGAACGATAAGATATACCAGAGAGTCCAAGTTGTGCTGCGCAAATCTCACTGCCATATCTGCATGTGGTCCTTTATTTTCCCACTACAAGTTTTGTAGTGGATCGATGCTTTAAAGAACCTAATGAGTTGGTCCCTCCTCTATATAGTGCAGCTAACTATCTACATCGTCTTCTATATCCTCTAATCCAACTGATCCTCTTAAACCATTACCATCCACCACATCTTTTGGAACATCTGTTATTAACACTAATCTTCATCATTTCTTCACAATATTTTCCTATAACCACTTTTTAATATCTTTCTCTAGCTTCTTTCAATCCATTATGTATCATCACAAAGCCTGTGTGTCGCTTTGGTGATAGCATTTTATATGGTTGATCTATTTAGGGAAATCATTATGAGGTTTTGAGAAATTAATGAATGCAATCACTAAAAAAGTCTCGCAACAATTTAAAAACCTGCAATCACATGTCCTTGTGTAGGAAATCACAATAAACTCATGATATGACTTCTCTCTTGTTTTAAAATTTTTATGATTACATTCTTTTATTGAGAGCTCATAATAATTTTTTTTTTATATTTAAGATGCGATTAACTCTGATATGCAAACAAAATCAAGATAAATCACGTTCATTACTCATTGCTATGCAAACAAAACGAATTGTTTTCTTCTTTAACAATCAATATATATAGCGTGGAGCCTATGATATTCTAAATAAATAATTTGAATATAACTGTGTTCGTCATGGTTAATCATGAAGACAGTGATTGTCCAGCTAGTAAAGTGGCATATGTAGAAAACCCAGGACTACTAGTGGCAGCGTGGATGACATACGTGTTACATTCACATGGTGCCACATGGAAACAACTGATCAATTCCATTCACATTTTGTGGTGCTGTTAAAATTCCAACGTTTTCTTTACCAAAGTTTTCATTTCTGCATTTTCTTCTCTCTTTGAAAAGAAAGGTTTTGAGAGATTAAACCTGAGGAGGTCTCATCTGCTCTACTTATTGGCATTGAAGAGATCAATTTGTAATCTGTTTCTCAAGCCTAGCTTGCCTTTCAATTCAAAAAAAAAAAAAAAAAAGACCATGCTGCTTCCATCTCCTTCTTCTACTACTTCGCCCTCCTCTTTATTTCCTTGCCTATATGGTTAAAGCTTAACGATATACAGCACCCTCAGAACTCTCTCTCTCTCTCTCACGTAAGTTTTTGTTATATAGTCTCTTATGATCTGCAGATTTCTAACATAAGCCCTGTATATACATATCTTCGTCTGTTTTCAACAAAACCAGCAAAATTTCCGTCCAATTAAGGTATTTAGGTCTTGGTTTTCAACAATTAAGTTGTGTTTTGCCCTATTCTGAAGCGACCAGAGTTAAAAATTCTCACATGGAATTGATGAAAAACTGATAATTTCCTATCAGTGTATAATTTCTATTCGTTGGAGAGAAATCTTAATTCCATGACCCAAATCTAGACTTTATTAACTCTCTTTCCTGATTCTGTGCAAAACCTTTACAAGTAACCGAAAATGAAGACATGTATTTATATAAGAGAAGATGGTTATGTCAATTATTAATTGATTACTTGCAGACAGCTAGCAGGCGATCCATGAGATGATGATGATTGGGAATTCAAGAAACGGTTATCAAGGGAAGCAAGAGGATGATAATAGTACCGCTCATCATCATCAAGAACAACACATCATTAGCAGCAGTATTGAGAAGTTGTACAGCAAGGTAGGCTCTTCTTCTTCCTCTTCAAGACAATGGTCTGGTCTGAGAAACCCAAGAATCGTGCGAGTGTCTCGGTCTTTTGGAGGAAAAGATAGGCACAGCAAAGTCTACACCATTAGAGGGCTTAGAGACAGAAGGATCAGGCTATCTGTGCCCACAGCGATTCAGCTATATGAGCTTCAAGATAGGCTTGGGCTGAACCAACCCAGCAAGGTCATTGATTGGCTCATTGAAGCCACAAAACAAGACATTGATAAGCTTCCACCTCTTCCAATCCCTCTTGGTTTCCCCCAATTTCAACACCAACACAACCAAACCCTACTACCCCCTGATCATCATGATCAATCAAGTTCTTCCTCTCGTCATCAGTTTGGAGCTGTCTTTGATGCTAATAACAATAATGGCACAGCTAGCTTCATGGATGCAGTGTTGAGGCTAAAAGGAAAAGGGTTAGATGAAAGAGGAGGGAGTAATAGTGATAACGTGTGGGATAAAGGGAAGTGGGTGATGAAAACTAACACTGAAGAAGAAGACGGATCAATTGGTGGTTCTGCTGCTCAGAATCGTTTCCCATCTGGAAATGTTAATTCTTCTTCTCACTCTTGTTTACCTATGACGTATTATAATAATCCCTTCCATTCTGAGCCTTCAAATTTTCTATCTTTATTTGGAAGCCATGGTGTTTTCACTAATAACAATGATAGTCAACAGGCAGATCCTGGCGATACCAGTGTGCGGTTTCCATCTTCTTCCTCGTCAGCTGTTTCCCAACTGTTGTTCTGCCCAAGTACATCTGCAACAAGACCTTCACTTTTTGCTCCTTATAATTCCCCAGTATCACTTGAACCAGACCCAAGAATGCAACAATTGAACCATATTCAGTTCATGACCTCATCCAATTCTCATCCTCATCCACTCGCTGTTCCTTCTCTGATGAAACCTCTTATTCCAGCACCGCCTTTTAGTTCCAGGCTTCTTGATTCAAATGGTAATGATGCTACTCCGTCTTGAAGGGCAAAATAATGGGTGTGCGCTTGATGGCTTCCCTTCATTGTTGATCGATCGAGAAGCTGACAAGCACATATATGGCTTGCAGCTGCATGCCCCTTTGATGTACCTGTATGCATTCTCATCAGAAGCTGAACAAAGTCATGATGAATTTGTTCACGTACGCCTGTAAGTATGACAGTAATTGAATCCTTATATGCGTACCAGTTTGATCTTTCATTATAATTATTTATATATAGCTAGTTTCGAATCTAGTTTTTTAGTCATTTGTCATTGCATATTGTTTAATAATTAAAGATCTTTTAATAAAAGGGGCAAAACTTAAGGAATTATGTGATGCTATGTGTTTTATAACTCATGATTCAAATGTGTCGCACGTGCGTTCTGAGAGTGCTATGTTTAGAAGCACACATTTAGAAGAACATTGAGGGATTAAATCATGAGAGAAATCCATGGCTGATCGGTGCCCATTGTGTAACTCTAGCTTGTTTATGATGAATTATGCTGGTTTAGACTCGGCATCTGCTTAAGACACACACACACACACACACTAATGTTCCCTTTTTTCCTCTTCAATAATGAGAAAAACAAAGGGCCATTGCTTAAGCATATGCTAGTTTAGTTGTAGATAATTTTTAAGTTAAGGGAACAAGTGAGATCAAAATCCCAACCTCCCATTTGTAGAGAGAGCATCCATTGCAATAGGGTATAAGGACGTTGATTGTACATTTAGATGCTGATATTCATTAAGCATACACGCCGCTGACTGTGTGGGTCAAGATGATTATTTCTGAGGCTAAGTTATTGGAATCTCTCTCTCTCTCTCTCTCTCTATTTTTGGGAAAATTTTGGGAGACATATAGTGGTGAATGACCCACCCATGTTAGTGTCTTACAAAATATGAGGGATGATGGTGGGTATGCAGTATTTGTCATAACTAATCTGTTTTAGTGTTCATCATCGATCACTTTAATACGCTTTTCAATGTGTACAATAAAAGCATTATGTGATGATTGTCAATACTCATAATCTGATTCCACAATCTTGTGCAATTCAAAACAAACCCTACAATGATAATTAAAGTCAAACAAGCTAAATTAATCTAATTAAATCCCCGCCCCCACCACACACACTAATTACTCATAATCGGATCCTGTAGGGTCCTTGCAATAATCCCATATAAAGCATTTAGTTAGAGAAAGGAAAATGATGAGTGATTGCATGCTATATAGTACACATGCACGGTCAGATATATATTGTACTCATTCGTGTATATCATTTTCTCGAAATAATTGAATAATTATGAATAAATAATATAACTTGATACACAGAAGCACAAGCATAGTTGTAAAATTCAAATTCAAACTAAAGCACGTAGGTACGGGTATAAGATGTTGAACAAAGCTTCAACAGTAGTGCTTGTTACATGCACATGTGTGTGGGTCGTGCAGTGCATGCATGCAGCTAGAAATAAGCAAGCCGGCCTAAAGAGGCAATTCTACAAAAGCTATAACTGTTAATTATGTATTCTCTGAAAGTGAATCTTCCACCAAAAAAAAAACTAAAGAAAGACAGTGAGTCATCAAGATACACACACACACACCCTACATGAATCTCTGTGTGTGTGTGTGTGTGATCATTGCCTTTGCAGGGAAAAAGAATAATAATAGGAACTTTTTAATTGTAACCTAATGAGAAAATTGACCATTGTGACTCTTCAAGACTGTGTAAAAAGAAAAAGCTGTCACTATATATCCATACTGCTAGGGCTACACTCCAAAGTTTCTGTTCAACACATGCTTACTAATTTGTTTTGAATTCTTTATATATATATATATATATATATATATATATCTACGTACGTGATCAGATTTAGATCATTTATATATTTTTTATTTTAAAGAACAAAAAAAATGATGGCTTAGATTAAGAAGTGCATAAACAAAATTTAAATTCTACTTCAAACTTTATTAGGAAAAAAGTTAAATTCGATATCCTCATTTCAATGTCAAGACAGAAAACTTAAGATTATTAACATGAGATGTTAGTGTACATATCTATAGGTCCGAGAAATCATACTGTCGTAGGTATATTGTTCATATATGCCGTGCGTCGTCCTAAGCATGGCAACCCAGCATCCATATATTGTCCAAACAAAAAAATGAAAGGCGGAAAATTAAATGAGAGAGAATCCACGTACATACACGGTTGTTCTGACGAAGGAAAATGAAGGAACATTATAGAATCACAGACACAGAGGCTGAAATCGAAAGCTCTGTCTGTGTAGCTACTATCTTATTCTACACAATAATATATAATAATACAATATAGATATATATATATATAGCACAAGATCCAACACCATTTAATTAAAGCAGGTGGGAGAGACTCAGTTTTGCTGCTTCTGCTTCTGCAAGTTGGGTTTTAAAATCGGTCCTTTAAAGTTGTATCAACGAAAACGACCAGAAAGTTCTGTGGCCCTTTCTTTAAAACATAATTTACGCTCCTATATATATAACTCTTTCAAACAAATATTATCAGTTCATAGCAGTGGAGTTAACTTAATTACTTTGATTATATGTACGCAATCCTACACTTGTAACAGGAATAAGTCCTTGAGAGCTAACAAGGCCCATTCAACCTAGGGTTGGCTCTCAATAAAAGCATACTAATGCTATTAACATAGACCCTTAGAAGAACCATGTCTCAAAATGCTAGCTATTACTTATCCCTTGCTTCAAGGTAACCTCCCTTGGGCCTCCTCATTCAACCCCAGGACTTACTCTTAATAGAAGCATCTTACTCTTAATAAAAGCATAACACAAATTTTTGAGGGAATCACATCTCATCAAAAACTAGATGGCCGAATTGGAGAGATTGGAGCTTTACAAGGGCCTGCGTTTGTGTTTATTCCTGTTCTATTTTTAGTTCCTATTGTCAAAACATATTCTATCTAGTGACAAATAAATGAATATAACTATTTTTTTATATATTTAAGGGAATCGGTCACCGTGTGTATTATTAGTGTTTTTTTTTTGTACGTGGGCATGCCACGCTTTGAACCAAATAATGTGGGAAATGGTTTTTTTTTGCAATTTAAGAGACAAAGCTATTTGCTATATTATGAATACATGTGAGAGTGTTGGAGAATGGTTTTAGGGACCAAAAGCAACATATATACGTACACAAGCATTATTATGAGTAAATGCTTTATCGTTTTATTGTTTTTCGCAAAAACATATTTTGTGTGTGTTTTGGTACAATATTGTCTTATGCAGACTTTTGAACAGAGGGACACATCACATATGGTCCATATACTAACAAACAAATAAATGAGGCATATTATTGTAACATAATTAATCGGACCACAAATCCCCGTATGCATCTTTAGTTAGAAGCTTGATTTGGATTAGTTGACGCGTGCTGTAATTTAATTAAAAAGTGCAAAATTAAGAAAATATTTTGCGTCTTGTTTTGGGAGGAACATCATACTTAAGGCAGAAAAAAAATGGAAGAACTAGAAAATATAATTAACTTTAGTGGGTAGATATGTGTGTGTGATATATGTTGCATGCGCTTTGTAGGCGTGCATAGGAGTACTTGTTGGCCTCCTAAAGTTAATATATATCTATCACCAATTTATGGGACTTGTGGTCCTCTCTCTCTCTCTCTCTCTACATGACTCTGTGTATGTCTCACACACACACACACAAACCTCTCACTCTCACTAGTTCTTCCCTTGAATTACAAGGACCACCTTTTTCAACCTTGCTTTTTTTCTTTTCCATCTTTTGAAG
Organism: Vachellia pachyceras; assembly: GCA_025593235.1. Lineage (NCBI taxonomy): Eukaryota > Viridiplantae > Streptophyta > Magnoliopsida > Fabales > Fabaceae > Vachellia > Vachellia pachyceras. The sequence continues at coordinate 28,306 of JANTPZ010040156.1, read as the reverse complement.
ATGGAAATGAACTATCGAATTATTATTCCCATATAAATCTAAATGCTACGTCTTCGTGTGTGTAGTTTATTAAAAACGAATGGTGAACTTATGTTGCATACTATATATTGAGCTTGTTTGTTGAAGCGTTTGGAAAAGTCAAATGCACATTCAACAGTGTTTTTCTGCAAAACGAGATAATCTCCTTCACATATTTATCTCGACTTACGTAAAAGTACATCTCTACCACATTCCCAAACTGGCACATTGACATCGGAATTATATATGTATGTGCGCGCGGGCAAGGAGAAGTTTGAATTAAGTGAAGACGACGGATCATGTTCTAATGAACAAAACTTTAAAACCAGTATATGTAGGGCTTCCAATTAATAACGCTTGGTAGCTTGGAAAGGTAGATGAATCAGACCTACTTTCTTGACTTTCTTTTCTTTTTTGTTCTTTTTAATCTATCTCTTCATCAAATTGTATTCACTACAGACTGTTCTCGTAAAAACAAGTCTTCTCAAGATGCCATGATTTGTTATTTTATACTTGGTTATTGATGATAACTTTTTTTTTATTTTGTTTTATATATCCTTTAAGGGATTTAATTTAACCTAGATGATTATCATGATCAGGGGCAGGTTTGTTGCCTCAATTATATGTCTATATAAACAATATACATTCATGAATAAATCTATTCCCTTCCTCATCCAACTGTTATTCTCCCAACTTCAACTATATATAAATATTCATCAAGGGGGAAACAGACGCTGACTGAACTTTCTTTTGAATGAATCATGGCCAATACTTGAGATTAAGCCGACAGTAATTTGTTTTCACTCAAGAAAATATTTGATTCCTATTGATCATAATTTTATGAAAAAAAATAGTTTACAACAGTTCGAATATGTTTAAAGAAAACTAAAAGATCAAAGAAAATATTCAATGACGTTATAATATAGAGTGTGATCTTTTTTATTGTAATTCATTCAAGAATCTGGTTTTGGATGGACTCTTAAATTTTGTGATTGTTAAACCTCGGTTGGTAGGTTGGATCTAGCAAAATGAACTAACCATTTATAACATGATGAAATAAAGTTTAAACTTCTATTGGGAGATGTACATATTTTTTGGTACTCAATTGTCTTTGTTAGTGTGCATAACCAAAACAATCCAAACCGTTGTAGCAAGGCCCACACATGGGATAACTTATTTGTTATAGAAAAATCTAGTTGACAACCGTGTCCATTTGGATTAGCGGTTCGAAAGTTCTTTTTAACATGGTTTACTGTTTACAAGATAAATATGTGAGAATTTTTGTCTCAACTTGCGTAAACATACTTTTATAACGTTATGTTCAGTTAGATCAACTTGATTACCATATGTAAATACTTTGTATAGCTTATTACAGTCTATAAATAACATCAGAACCGGCGTTATATGATTCACTTATTGAGACCCACTTTCACAAGATCTCTCTCATTCTCAAAAAGGATTATCTTTAGAATGATATATATGCTTAACAAAATGGTTATAATTGTTTGATGAATCTAGAATTCTTAATAAAGTGTATGCAACCTTTGTTTAATTGATTTGGGTATGCTAAGAAAATGATATTAATTAATCCTAACAAATGTGGTATGATGTCCATAAAATATCTTAGTGTGACATTATATTAGATATTCATTTGGAAGTTACGTAAATTAGTTGAAAAAAATATAAGTACACAAGATAAAGTAGATTAAAGTCTTGTATTTATGATCAAATCAATTATTTAACCAGTTCTTATATTAAAGATAAGAAGGATTAGTTTTTTCCCCTCACTTCCTTTGTTGTCCATTTGTTGGCGCAAAACGAGTCTTGCAACTACCAAATTTTACAGTTCAGAAGGGGAAAAAACGGGTGCAATTGGAGGTTAAATGATCATTAGTGTTTATGTTCGGAAACCTTCATCAAAGTAAATTCTGCAGCCATTTCTTCACAACTATGCCTTCCGACTGGGCGCCTATAAAACCGACACATGAGCCATCCATCATTATTCATTATTCGAATCTGAAGCTAATATATCTCCTATATATGCCACACTCAGACTTGCACAAACTTATCAAAGAGGGCGGTGCTTGGACAAAGTGAAAATCAGATAGGAGTTTCAAATTCTGAATTTTGATAAATGTATATTTATGCTGTAAATTCATGGTAAGTCAAGTTTTGTTGCACCTTAGCAGAAATAATCGCAACTATAATCTGCAAATTTTTACACCTTGACGAGGGCAAAAAGAAAGAAAATTGTGAATCACATGAAAATGGTAGAACTGAGATGAGCAGATCAACTGAACAAACTACATACCAAACAGCTTCCTGCGCCTACCCGACTTGATTCGCAGGGCGGCTGCTTCACCAATCACAATCTCATCAATTAAGTCCTTAAATATCAATCTTTCAGCATCCAACACAACCCCAGATATTTCACCATGGAAATCTATCCAACTCTCCGAGCCATGCATCACATCTTCCGAGAGTAAACTTTTGAGACCATCTTCATCTTCTACACTGCTTTCTGGCTTCTTGAATTGCATTTTTTCTATCTCAAAGGACAGTTCTTTAAGAAGCTTTTGTGCACTGAGGGTTTTCTTGGTAAGCCTGCTAGCCTTCACCCAGGGTTCAGGAGAAGAGCTAACTAAAGCTAACTTCACACCAAGAATCTCATTCACAGCATCAAATATGAGTCTCCTGTGAAATTTCTCTGCATTTAACTTCAAGCAATCAACTTTTCCTGAGTCACATTCTTCATTCAGGATGAAACTACTTGCCTTGGTTTGCTCTAACACGAAAAATAACTCAGGGTTAATGGGATAACCAGAAGGATGAAGTTGAAATGTCAGCAGCTCTGAGCTCAGGTCTCTCAGTAGGAGGCCTGAAGCTAATAATATTTCAGATATGTATCTTTGGTCAGGATTTGGATTTCCACAGAGGGAAGCAATGTAATCAATTCTAGATTCATCATGACTGGAATTCACCCGTCTAAGCTTCTGAACAAGATGATCTATGCTCTGCAGTTTCTTGCGATTGATCTCTCCAGATCCTGCACAGTAAATTAATTTATCCACAGGACTCCACCATTCTTCATTCTCATTTCCTTTATTCTCTTGGGAACTATCAGCTGTAACATTTAATATTACAATTAAACAGGGTAGACAGAACAAATCATCATAACATTTCTAAACTATCATAGGTGACAATTATTCAAATTTTTTCTTCTGTCATTACTTTAGATAATTTCTTTTAGGCGCTGGCTAAGCAGGGAGGAATAGACAGAGGCTAAAGCACATTAGTGTTGTGCCAATCACAACTTGAGTTATTTCTGCATGCATAAATCAAAAGAATGTTCCTAGTGGTCATCATCGTTGCCACCAACAAATTCTTCTCAAATAAGCACTTTGCTTGAGACTCAAAACTTGGTTAAAAAAGAGTATCCACACAGAACATCTCAATTTATGCACGTTGTATGTGACCTAAAGCTGGTTCAAAATTTTATCCAGACAGGGCATTTTTATGTGCACCAAAACTGACATTCTTATACTATTTTGTTGTCTAAGTGCCCATGCAAGAATATTTAGCTAGTAGTCTAAACTCGTTGAGTCCCTCTTAAAGAAGATTCTCAATTCATCCCTTCAGTCAACAATTGAAGCAACGAGGCTAAGCATTCCTAATGTTTTAATTTTTTGTTTTCTGTGATAATAATGTTTAAAATTTTAATCCATCTTGATAACAATCTGATTTTCAAATAACAAGAATTTGTCCAACAGTTTCACTGCACTTAATCAGGTTTTGTAATAAGATGGTTTGACTCTTCATTTCCCATCTCCTCAGACTTAATTCGAAGACAGGAACTATACCTTTGGGAGTATCAGCAATCTGCTTTATAGGATAATGCTCATCATCTCTGTACACAAAGCCATCGAGAACCGAGACAGGGCTTGGATGTTCTTGGGAATTTGTTGCAACTTCAGCCACTGGCTCATCCTCATCCAACCTTGGAATCGATTTCTGAAAATAAAAATGAAAAATATACATTTCTGTAATTGGAAGATATTGTAGTAAATTATTGTTTGTCACTGTAATTTCAATAATAAAGCTTGAATAATAAGAATGATCAAGAAGCATCTACCTTCTGCATTGATCCTGAAATTGGTAGCTTCATAGTTTTCACAGAAGGGCTCAGGCTATCATTAGTTTGAGAAGATTGTAAACTGCTGCTGACTTCCATATCAATATTCGAGTCTGAGGAGATGATACTGCCAGATTTAACAAACATTTCATCTTTTTGGCAACTTGATGTTCTTGTTTCATTTCTTATCAGACTCAATGGGTTGTCACTGTGTTGTAAGCAAGGGGATTTTGGTCTCCGTTTTCCACCTGGAGAACCTGAATCTGCTGCTTGTTTGCCATATTTCCTTGTGGCTGTATTTGAATCTGAAGGGCGAGTTTGTGGACAAGATCGCCTCTCAAATTCTAGCTTCTTCTGTTGCATTCTTGGGCTCACAGATCCTGAGTTCTTTATTGAACTTAAGCTATTTACCTTTGAAAATTGTTGAGACCTAGGTTGAGATTGTGCAGATTTTATGGTCTTGCCACTGCCGGCTTTCCTATCATTGGAACTGGCAGTAGTATCCCTGTGACTGTTTTTAGAAGAGTGATCTTTTGACATTCGACTGGAAGCAGAAATTCTTTTCTTATCTTCATTTGCAACAGTGTCAAGTTTATGAAAACTAGGAAGTCCACCAACAGGAATTACTGAGGAAGCAGAAATTCCAGTTTTATCAACAAGCCTTGCTGGTTTCATGACCACAATTGGAGATTCACAAGCCCTTGCAGAGTCTGCTACCTTCCTTGAGGAAGATGGAAAATTATTGCTATGTGGGTTTTGTTGCCTTACTGATCTAGAGTTCTGAATCAGACTCACAGTATTTGTTCTATTGTCTCTTTGACTTCCATCATCTACAGTTTGTTCTTCTCCTGGTCTCTAACAATCCCTTCGCTTGCATTGCTTCCAGTATCTGTTTGAGTGCTCGGAGGTCCCTTCCAGATTGTTTGAATTCAAGATCCTTCAATCTCTTCTCAATTTCACTATAAACTGAAGGAAATGAATCTGGTGTTCTTGCTGGAGTTTTCATGGCCTTCAGACTAGATTTCTGAGAGCTCCGATTTCCATCCAGCTGCTTCCAAGGTGCTGGTTCAATTGGAAATCTTGAACTTGAAATAGGTTTCATAACCAAATCAGGGTTCTTTCGTTGTGGCAAAGTTGGGTCTTTCAATGAGCTTTTTGGGGAATTAAAAACTTTGAGAGGCTTGATAAATCCAGTTTTTGATGATTTTGGAAACTGAGCATCATGTTGAGCTGAGAGATTCAACGGAGTATCAACAGCCATATAGGAATTAGGCAATGCTTCTAAGCCCATCAATTTTGCTACAACACTAGGAGGCCGCCTCTGGGTTGCGGTGTCTGATGTGGAGCTGCCACTGCCAAGGCCCCTTGATAGGTGATTGGATTTTGAATCAGAGCTATACGTGCACCATGAGCCTTCCCGACTGTCCAGTGAAAGTCTAGGCACCTCTTTTAGCTTCAGTGGGCCTTTGATTGTATCCCTTGATTCAAAAGATAGACAGCTTATTTCTCTTCCATCATAAGAAAACCGAGGAGCATCCTTTGAGATCAAATGCCAGTGTCCATCTTTTACTTCACTTGATGATCTTGGAATTTCTCTAGTTTCAACATAATACCATGGTGCTTCTCTGAGTTTAGCAAGAACTCTGAGAGACTCTTTTACATCAACAAGCACACCTTGGGTCCCATCAATTCCAACTCCACAAGATCCATCAACAGATTTGGACGGCTGAACTGGTCTAGCGGAGTCCCTGTGCTTCATAGCATGAAAGACAGCTTCTTCTTCAGCTGTAGTCTTCTTCATTGATAGTCCTCTGGCCTCCCTATACATAGAATCCTTCACCACATCCCTCAGATCAAGGGATTGCAGTCCTAAATGGGAAGAGGCTGTTTTTTGGTTCATAATTGGTTCCCTTGAAGGAGTTTCAGGATAAATGATGCGATCAAGGGAACCTTCCACTTGAGCTATGCAATCCAGAGAGGACAGGGATGATGAACATGAAGATGAGAAAGAGGCTCTTGATGACTCTGTGGATATCCTTTGTTTCTCACCAACTCCATTGTTTGAGTTCACATCCTGCAATAAACTCTACAAGTTGCATAGGTTCAGCTCAGAATGAATTCTCATGTCTTTGTTCCCGATAGTATGAAGCATGCCCAAAAAGAGAAGAAAGATGCATCCAGAACAAGAAAGTCTCTAATTTTTTAATCAAAAGAGAAACAGAAAACCGATTATTGTGCATAGTCCCGTGAATGGATGAATACTTAAGATGATCTGGGGAAGATATTGATGTTTCACAGTTCTCGACCTTTTACGTTTCACCCAATTAGATGGTAGTCAAATTGATTCATGAGCCATGGGTAATGAATCGCTGGTTTAGAATATGCAACTAATTTTAAAAAATGCCCCTGCCTCAAATTAAGAGCCTTATAAAAAACTTTTCAATTATATGTAATAAGATCTTTAACGATCCACACCATTTACAATTATGATCAATGCAACTCATTCGTCAACGCACAGGACAATGTATCTAGTTGAAAGGTACAACAATATCTAGTCTATCAAAGGCAACGTAGGAAAATGCGTACAGAGGTTTGCTGCTGGCTTGTGTTACTAGGATCTTTTCCCAGGATGCCACCACCAGAGTGAGAGTTTCCACCTATAATTAAAGAAGCATTGGTCGTGAATACATCAATACAGTCATACACTGATCTAAAGCATAAGAGCAAGAAGCAACACTAAAGGAAGCAATATAAGGGTGGAAAAGCACGCTATAAGCTGACCAATGCATGGAGGTCATATCTTCTCCATGAAGAAAGTCTCAAAATTAACCTCAAAGATTATCATTATTGAATAACAAAATTCAGAAGACTTAGAGGGGGAAAACTAAGTTTGGGAGAGAAAGGAAAGAGATCGAAGATCTAGAAACCTAAACCCTTAAAAAGTCTGTTGGTTGCAATGAATTTGGAAATGCAACAGTTTAACCTCAATGTCCCAGATCAGTGCTACGAGTAGGTTAACACAGCTCAAATGGTCACCAATCTGGGACTGACAGAGGAAAAATAAACGCAAAAAAATACCGAAATAAAGCACTAAATTAAGTAGGGCATACTTGGACGATTGGCAGGAGGAGGAAGCCTCTTCTGGTTAATCCGTCGGGCAGCAAGAATCTGATGCCGATCAAAAAGTTGGAAAATCCCGGTCATGCATCCTATCTGATTCTGTAAATCAGGGTTGTCATCTGCTAAAGAATGCAAGAGCTTTGCGGCCATGCCCACACCTTTTCTTAAATATACTCAACCCTCCTCAACTACCCAATAGATTTATCATTTACTGTCAAGTCTACCCATACAACACGGTAAGACCCTTCCGAGATAGGATTTTGACTTCAGTAACACAAAATCGAATGCGTTACTTTAAACAGCACATGTAAATCACCACCATCCAGAAATAAAATCCAGCCTTCTTAAAGGTAAATATCTGAACCTCCTTTCCTCTTCCTTCACTTGGTCGAGACCACGACTCAGCTTCTGAACCCTGATAACCAGAAGAAAACAGAGTTAAATCGCCATTTCCCAACACCGACAACAAAACCAAAGAATGCAAAAACTAAGTATATTTGACGAGCGAGCTGTAGTCCCGAAATTTTCCAGCGACAACTGAACACTCCGTTTTCAGCTCTCACAAAAAAAATGTACCCAATCTCAGTAATTGCTACAATAATGTATCAGCGAAGGCTAAATCAACTGCAATCACTGTTTGAAGAGAAACATTAATGGGTTTTGCACATCAAACCAGACAATACCTTAAATGACAATAACCACAAAACAAGACACCAGAAAAAAGGGAGGGGGCCCAATACTCCATAGAGAAGCAGGAAGGAGGAGGGGGGAAGGGCAAAAAAGAAGGAACAGAAGTTAATAGTACCAATGCAGAGATGGTAAGCGAATGTCTGCAGATCCGAGAAGAATTGTCTGGGAGTTCAGGTTCGAGAACAAATGGAAGGAAGGATTGTTATTATTATAACATCAAAATGTGTAGCCAATCCGGGGAGAGCTGGCTTGGCATGTTTATGAATTATGATAATAATAATAATGATTTTAAAAAGAAAAGAATTGTTTGGAGGAGGAGGAGGAGGAGGAGGGGGAGGATGAATATGGGTGTGGCTACCGTATATCGCGAATCCATGTGGGATGAGTATTTGTGGGTCTGGATATGTCTGCATCTGCATGTGATCTTGTCAGATCAGATGGGACAGACGGATGATAGATGAGCAACGTGAGTGGAAGTGGATTTACGCAGTGTAACGGGAATGATTAAATTATCTTATTTTAAATAATCTTATATAGACAAGGAGGTACCTATTTGATAAACATTTCAATCATTTTAAAAAAACACTTCCATATAAATTAAAGTAAAAAAATGTTAATACACTTATTTTAAATTGGGTAAATTCCTCTCGTATAATTATAAAAATAGTATCATCCAATTTGTGGATATATAAGTTTTTTCAAACCAAGGTGTTCACCTTAACTCAAAATCTCTAATCTTTGTGTGCCTCAAATATCTCTACTCTACCTCACCTTCCATTTCTCCCTTGTAAGCTGTGACTTATTCTCGCACAATTATGGTTCGTTTGGTACGTTGGAATTGATTTTTGTGAAAATGGAGATGAAGATGGAGATGGAGATGTAAATGGAAATGAAGATGGAAATAAATATAAATATAAAAAATGAGGGGCCAAAAAATCAATTCCATGGAATTGAATACAATTCCATGAGTTTAGTTCTACTCATTTCCATTTCCAATTCCACCCCCCAATTCCACCATACCAAACATAATAAATGAATTCTATTTTCAATTCCACCTCCCAATTTCACCTACCAAACATGACATTAAGCTATTAAATATGTTTTGAATTGGTATTTTTTAAAATTTGTTTTTATTAAAAAATTTCTCTTTTATGTTTACAAATCATTCCCATATCTCCCTCCTTTTCTCTCTTAGTGACAAAAATTAAATAACGATGAAATTAAAAAAATCATTAATAACCATTCAAGTAACTTATATCGGGACTAAACTTTTATCTAAAAGTTATTTATAATAGAGGCTGGAGTGACTTTATACTGCTCAATTCATTAACCACTATATTCCTTATTATAAATCTATTTTAAGAAATGATACTAAAGTTATATACTTTAAACTGATAATTTTTTAAAACTGTCTTTATAAAATTATCTCACTCTGTATTTACAAATCATTTTCGCCTCTCTCATCTTTCTCTCTTGCCGATAAAGAATTAAGCTGGCTAATATTCAAAAATAGTCATTAATAAAATATAATTAAATTTATACCTAGAAAATATTCATTCTAAAAGTGAATTTATAATAAAAATGAGAGTGATAGTACTGCTTTAAAGTCAAGCACTCTATATTAAATGTCAAATTGAGCATGTTTGGTATCCATTTGTGGTCTAAAGAATGCATTTTGGGTTTTGCCTGCGTGTTTGTGAGAAACTTTTAACAAAATACATTGTGGGTTAAAATGCATTTCAATTTGAAAAAAAAAAGCTCATTTGTATGTTATTTTGAGAACTTGGGATAGTTGTTTCAATTTCCATAGCAATGTATGTAATGTGTGGCTAAAGCTTTTTGCTTATACACGTATGTAAGGCCCAAATTTTAGTTTTGAGCTGAGTACAGGGGGCGGACCTGCGTTGGTGTAAGGGGGTGCAGCTGCACCACCTGACTTCCAGAAAATTAGATATATATTAGTATTATGTTATTCATTTTGCGTTCACTTATTCGCTAATTTTAAACCCACTCAATTTTTACTCAAATTCTTCTCAAAAAATATTAAAAATAAGTCTCACTTATTTTGAACAAACGGTTGAAAAAAAGAGTTTGCACCCTCTGAATCAGGATCCTGGATCCTCCGCTGGCTGATTATATGGTTGGTGTAATATTATTAGAAAGACGGAAGGTGAAGAAAAGAGGAAACTAATTAAGGTGCTCATCAAAAGTGACAAATCCCACAAATCTATTAGATCTGGATCGTCAAAATCAAATATTATTTTTTTTCTTTTTTTTAGTTATAAAAAACTTATTTTGATGGGTATTAAAGTTAAAAATACAAATTAATCCATTAAGTATCATATTTTCAAGTAATAATAATTTTTTAAAAAAAAAATCAGATCTACACAGTATAAAATCAAATTATTTAGATTTAATAGATTAGCTTATTAACATCCATATATCCATCGGGAGAGGAAGGAATGGAAGGTGACATGTGGATGGGAGGGGGGCCACCAACAAAAACAAGAATGGTGTAATAATCACTAACTAAACCAGACAAGTCCGTAGCCATATTATTATTATTCCTTCAATCACACTTTGATTGCAAAATGATGGCATTCCCTTTTTTTGCACCCTTCATCATCATCACTCCTTTCTCCCTCTACCTCTCCCTCTTCCCATTCTCTCATGAGTCATAACTAACAACCCCAAAAGCATTTATATATATATATATATATATCACCTCTCTATCTATATATCTCCCTCCCACACCACTCTCTATCTATATATCTCCCTCCCACACCACACTTTCTTCTATGTTTAGCTTATGACTTGAACCTTTTTTTAATAGTAACTTTTTTGATACAAAGGAGAGCATGAAGCTCAGAAAAAAGGAAAGGAAATTACACAGCGGGGAAATCAAATCCCAAAGACTCATTCAAGTACAAGGCCTGCAGATGATGCGGGCAAGAAGAGTAGAGCGAGGCTGAAGCAATAGCCTCCTTAGCAAGGGCATCCGCCAGACGGTTGGACTCCCTCGCCACATGCTGGATGACAACATTCCAATCCCTATGAATGAAACTCATGATGTCATTTAAAAGAATGCTCGAGGTAGCAGAAATGCACCCCGCATTAAGCCTGTCAACAAGAAACTTGGCATCTGATTCAATAATGATATTATTAAATCCGTAATCAGAGGCCAATTGGAGGCCCTTGTAAATGGCCCATTCCTCCGCAGTATGGGAATCACACAATCCCAAAGGTCTGGCGAATCCCACCACCCAGGAACCCAAATGGTCCCTAATAACCCCCCCACATCCTGCCTTGTGGGAGACCTGGTCCGCAGCTCCATCAACATTAACCTTAAGCCACCCAGAAATCGGATGCCTCCATCGCTGAGACTGAAGGTTGATGAGATTAGGATGCAACTCCATAAAATCATTAGGCTGGATATAAAGCTTCCAACAAGACATGATCAAATTGATAGGGTCTGGAGGTTTCAAGAAATCATTATCAAAGATGTCCTTATTCCTCCAAGACCATAAGAGCCAACAAGTGACACCCCAGAAAAGATCCCAGTTGGAAGAAGGCCGAACTCCCAAATTCCTCTTAAGGTTCATTTCAATCCAATCACGCAAGGAAATTGAGAAGAAGCTCTGAAGATGAGAAGCCTGCACAGTATAATTCCAGATTCTTCTAGCATAACTGCAGTCTCTAAGCACATGAAGAATGTCCTCCTCGTCCTCTCCGCAAAAAGAACACAAAGGGGAATTGCTTGACCATTTGCTCCTCCAGACATTCGTAGGAAGCCTGTTATGAAAAATCTTCCATAGGAAAATTCTAATTCTCTCTGCTCCCTTCCACTTCCAAATAAGCTTATAGGTCGGACTATACAAATTCGGAGGGTTGGGTTCAATAGCAAAGTAGGCACTCTTAACCGAAAAGTTCCCGTTAGAAGTGAGACCCCAAGACAAAAAATCGTCGCCCGCATTCGGTCTAGGAGGGATATAATTGGAAAGATTAAAAAAGACCTCTCCATTAACCAGACTGCTCAGATTCTGGTAATCCCATCTGCCGTTCTTCACCCAATCCACCACCTTAGAATCTTCCTCTTGAATAGAAAGAGGTCTAGAACATAGGTCTTTGATTGTCTTCCCCGGAATCAGCCAGACATCAGAAAAGAAGTTCACCGAATTCCCATTTTTGACTTGCCACTTAGTCCCGCGCTCGATCAGATCCTGCTGATCGCAGATGAAACGCCAAAGACTAGAATCTCCCGACCGGGAATTAAAAAGATTATGATCGCTTCTAAGCATATACTTCCTCTGCAAAACATCAGCCCAAAGCCCAGAAGTGCCTATAAGAAGATTCCACGCAAGCTTTGCACCAAAAGCACGATTCATCGACCTCAATTTCCTGAAACCAAGTCCACCATGCGTTTTCGGGAGAGTGACCATATCCCAACTCAAAGGATGAAATCCCTTAGAATTCTCTGTACCCCAGATAAAATTGCGCTGAATCCTCTCAACTTCATCACAAATGGCTAGAGGAATTCTAGCCACTTGCATAGGAAATAAGGGGCAAGAACTAATAACAGATTTAGCAAGGGTAACTCTACCTGCAACAGAGAGACAACTGGCTTTCCAAGCCGTTAACTTAGACCTGACTCTATCAACAATAAATTGAAACTTTTCAATAGGCTTTCTCTTCCTAGACAAAGGAAAACCCAAATATTTACCAATATCAGAAGAAGTACGCATACCTGAGAAATCTTGGATTCTTCTTCTCATAGAAGCAGGAACCTTTTTAGAGAAGAAAATAGAAGATTTTTCTATACTAACCTTGGCTCCTGAAGCGAGGCAGAAGTTGTCAAGACAAAGCTTCATCGTCTTGATCTGAATCTCCGAGGCTTCTCCAAAAAGAAGGAGGTCATCTGCAAAAATGAGATGAGAGATAGGAGGACCATCCCTAGCAATATGAAACGGTTTCCAATGGCCAGCATTCACCGCATCATTAATGATATGAGAAAGCTTATCCATATAGAGAATAAAAAGGAAAGGTGAAATAGGATCTCCCTGACGTAATCCCCTCTTAGGTTCGAAAAAGTGAGTGTAGGAGCCATTCCATAAGACATTATAAGATGTGGAAGAAATACAGTTCACTAACAAAGAAATGAAATCCTCTTCCAAACCTATCTCATGCAAAATGCCTTTCATGAAATCCCAATTGACCCTGTCATAAGCTTTCTCTAAATCAACTTTTATAGCCATAAAACCTCTTTTCCCTCTAGAACGGTTCATAGTGTGCAAAATTTCCTGACCGATAATTATGTTATCTTGAATACGACGGCCCGGAATAAAACCTGCCTGGAAAGGGGAGACCAGATCATTCATAATTCTCTTCAATCGCTTAGCTATAATTTTAGTAATGCATTTGTAGTGCACAGAACAAAGCGATATCGGACGGAAGTGTTCCACCCTCTCAGGGTTGTCCCTTTTTGGAATAAGGACAATAAGGGTTTTATTAGCCTCCGAAAGATCCACTTGGCCCCTAAAGGCAGCCTTCACAAAACTACACACAGCACTTCCGACAATGCTCCAATTCTTTTGAAAGAAAACAGGAGAGAAACCGTCATGCCCAGGGGCTTTAAAGGGGCCCATATCAAAAATTGCTAAGCGGATTTCCTCATCATTGGGAACCACACCCATCTGAGAGAGGAGACCATGGTCAATGACAGGGAACTTAGAAACCTGGTTAAGCAAAGTAGGGTTCCCTTCCTTAGTCTGGAAAAGGTCGGAAAAGAACCCAGAAACAAGATTCTTCATACGCTCTTCCTCCTCAATCCACTCTCCACTAGAATTCTTTAGAGCTCTAATCTTATTCCTTCTTCTTCTGGAGTTCGTTTTCAAATGATAGTACTTTGTATTGCGATCTCCATGAGCTATCCAATCGGATCTAGACTTTTGAAACCACTTAATCTCCTCAAGCTTAAGCACTTCATCTAATTCCTGCTGCAAATCATTTTCCAAATTACAAAGAAAGGACGAGAAAGGGAAAGCCGGCGATTTCTGAATACCATTCAAACGGGCCAAAATGCCCCTTTTCCTTTTCTCGATCAGGCCAAAAACCTCTTTATTCCAAACCGGAAGCAAAGCTTTCAAGTTATCAATATTAGTACCAATATCACCATCATTTTGCCAATTGACATTTAGGAAATCCTTAAAATCACTATGCGCCATCCACATGGCCTCAAAACGAAAGGGGCGAAGCTGGCGGTCAACCTGGCCATTCGAATCCAAGGATAGCAACAAAGGGTTATGGTCTGAGAAATTGGATCTGGGAAGCACCTTAAGGAAACAATCAGGCAGCACAGTCAAAAGGTCAGGATTAACGAGAGCCCGATCAAGTCTTTCATAAAGCCTATTACAACCTGAAAGGCACGGCCCTTTCCAGGTGAATTTCGGCCCAACCGCACCCAAATCCGAAAGATTACAATCCATAATTCTGTCATTAAAAAAATTCATGCGAGATAAATTTGCGACAGAGCCTCCAATACGCTCGTTGGAGCATCTAATATCATTGAAATCACCAACAACAATCCAAGGACCAGTGATGCTGTTAGCAATAGCTTTAAGCCTATCCCAAAGCACTTGTCTCATATTAGAATGAGGAATGGCATAAACAGCAGTGATAAAAAAATTCTGACCCCCTGCAAGCGAGCAATTGCAATGGAAAAATTGCCTATTTTTTTCAATGATTTTAACATCAATATTACCTGAATTCCAAGCAGCAATTAACCCACCCGATCTTCCTTCACTAGGAATAAATCTGATTTCATTGAAACCAAATCTTCTCAATGAAGGTATCTTCTCCAAATTACTGCATTTAGTCTCAGAAAGAAAAATAAGGCTGGGCTTTGGGCCACTTAAAGTCAGATTTAAATTCCTTAAAAAACCTTTTCCACAAATACCTCTAATATTCCAGTAAAGAATTTTATCCATAAAATAAATAAAAGAGGTAAAGAACCAAACACACAAAATAAGAAAAACAAATCAAGGAACCTGGGTTTCAGGAATTATTGTCCCTGCGCAGGGAAAAGAGAAGCCCACATCCTTCTCAGCAAGCAAGTCATCCGTGGGCCCAAGATTCTCACTCTCAAGGTCCATATCCAGCTCTCCAAGCGGTGATGGGCCACGATCAACAGGGCCCAAAAGCAAGTCAACCGTGGCAGCTTCGTGCGAGCGAGGGAGTGTTTCAGCGTCATGCGAGTGATCGTCTTGACGCTCAAAAGCTCCACTGGGTCCCACGTGCTCCGTTGGGCCCAATAGGCGATGGTCTGAGGCAACTTCATGGGTGTGAGGGAGCGTGGCAGCTTCGAGTGAGTGATCATCCTGATGCTCAATATTCATTAAGTCTCCATTGGGTCCCACGTGCTCTTCTCCCATAGTTAATAAAATCAGCCCACACTCATGCGTATTCTCAGCCTTATTCTCCTCTCTCGATCTCTTCTCAGCTCTTCTGATTTTCCTCCACTGTTGAGCCTTGTCAGAGCTACTCGTCCGTACCAGCTGCATAGACCCTTTTGAAGCTTTGCCTATCACATCAGCATGGCTCATTTTCTGCTTAGTCTCAAAACGGCTGCGCGAGGATTGCTGACCCGTTGGCTCTCCTGCCTGCTTCGTCAACGCAATTTGCAGTTCTTTGGCTCTAGGGGACGCGCCATGATCAGGAGTAGTAGCTAGGCATTCTTCCTCATTCTCGAGGACCTTGAAACGTGTTCCTCCTGTTCCTATCGTTGGCTGGTCACCGACCTTCTCCCTTGGCCGCCGGTAACGACGTTTTTCAGCAATTTTCCACTGTTCTTTCGCCTGCCCAGCCTCCTGAACCAGTTGAGGTTGGTTACTCTGGTTGTTTTCTCCTTTTGATTCTTCATTGCTAGCTGCAGATTTACTTCTCATTGGACACCCCTCGCGCGTATGTCCATAAACCCCACACAGGGTGCAAAGCAGGTGCAAACTCTCATATTCTAAGTAATGCTCTTCTCCATCCAAACTAAATCCAGACATAAGCTGATTATCTAGCTCCACTAAAACACAGATCCTAGCGAAATGGCCCCTTAGTTGACAGGATGTATTCATATCAACCTTGAGAGTCTTACCAATCCTATTACCAATACAGGTTAATGCCTCCTCATCATAGTATTCCATGGGTAGTTTAGGGATCCTTACCCAAACTGCAACTTTGTTGATAGTAGCCTTGTGAGCTTTGAAACCAGGCACCCATGGTTGAACCGTAAGATAGTGGTCAAACAACATCCATGGCCCCCCAGTGAGTGCATTGAGCAGATCATCCCTATTTGAGAACTTGACAACAAAATAACCATGGCCTATGTTAATGACGTTGATGATTCCTTTCTTGGCCCATATGGATTGCAATCTATGAACCAAAGTTTTGTATCCAATCTGTCTCCCCAAAAGCTTGACAATAACAGCTGATTTCCAAGCTTTGTAAAGTTTTTTCTTCATGCGTTCGGAGAAGGAGAAAGTTGGGAAATTTCTGTTTGGATCTTCCACAGTAGTACAAAAGGGTTCATCCATCCCTGCCCCTTGAGATTTATTGGAGAATGAGTCATCAGAGAGAACATCCTCCTCGTCATGTTCCTCCATATTTTCCTCCCTATTAGTGCCTTTGAGCTTCTCAAGAAAAGAGGGTCCCCCTTCATGGTAAGAATTTGGCTTTTCACCAAGCCTTGGCCAATGATGAGAACGGTTCAAAGAGTTCTTGACTTTTTTGGAACTACGGAACAGCAGATCTTGTTCCTCAATGGAAGAAGGCAGAAACAAAGGTTTCTTAACGGTTGCAGAGGCGTTTTCTCTCATCGTTCTCAAAAGTGGCAGATGCGTTTATTATATCTACAATTGATGTAACGTCTTGTTGATGACATGAATTCCATTTAGCATATAGTCTGGTTAGCGTAATATTGTATGCTTTGGGGCCCAAAACCCAACATATGTGCTGTCATTTTTAAGTTCTGCCAGTTTATTACAGTGTGCATATGTTGTAAATAAAGAAGCATCTGAGCAGGAAACTAAATGAGGAAGAAATTCTGTAGAATATTTCTATTTCCAGTGTTGATTCCTCTAACAGCACCGAAACTTATTAAGAGGCTACTAAATTGTTTTACCTCCTTATGCATATTTACTGAATTTTGGAACTATTTGTGTAATTCCAAAGGTGGGACTTTTTAAACCTTTATTATCTAGACCACGTTAAGGTACGGTTTAAAAAGTCTTTTTTATGCGGTTAATTTAAATAGCGTTTTTTCTACTAGTGAAATACTGAACCGCAATTATTTTCAAAGATGGAAAAAAGATATTTTTTTCAACTCAAATTATAAGCCATAACCCTAGAAGAAAGAAACATGAGAGCATCCAAATTAAACTGGGTATTTGCAATTGCCCAACGTTGATAATAAGAACATAAATCATCGTTGTCTATTATAATTATACATAGCCAATGAACAAATAAATAAGGTAAAACGAATCAAATTCAAGATGGAAAAGAAAAATAAACTCACGCAGATATCCATAGACGAAAATGATGAGGATAGGAATTAAGGGTGCATATCCCAATATATATATCTGTGTGTGTCTATATATATATATATATATCTTATAATGACCGAGTCTATGATAGTATAATCTCCAAAAAAATTGTTGGAATTGCAAATCAGATATGATATTAAAAGTTCTCGTTAGTATATTTTTTTTTTAATATTTTCACTCAATTAGAGTTTTAAGTAAAGTCAGTTTTCAGTGGTTTTTAAATACCCCCTAGCTCCCATATATGCCGTAGGAGACAAGGTTAAATGAATAAAACCGTTTAATTTCTTCTTTTGACCGATCAATCACGATTTTTTTTATATTTTGAATTGAATATCTTTTGGAGATTCGAGTTATAGGTATTCTGGATAGAATACCTCATTATACTCTTACGAGATATTATTGAAATTCAAGTTATAGGTTTTCTTGATAGAATAACTCAAAAAGAAATAGACATATGACTTTCAATTTAAACTAATTTATCTGATCTATAAAGTAAAATAATTTAATTATACAAATAAGTATTTTAAAATATATGTTATAATGAAGTAATTAATTTAAGTTTTTTAATCTATCCCAAAAATCAACTGTACCAAGAAGATAGCTTATGTTTGTATTGTATGTAAATCGCACTAAACGAATTCACTTGATTAAAAGTCTGCAATTCACAGAGCTTCTTGGGCAAGAGGATAATTCCCGGAGCTTTATTTCTTGTTCTGAATTTGGCTTTGGCGTAATATCTCTGCGAATTGAGATGATTTCCAAGAACCTAGCATTCTCCATGATATATCTTGCAAGTTGAAACTCACTACTGAGGCCTTTGAAGCTTCCAAGATGAAATTCCTTCAAGTGTGATGAAACACATTGAGGAGCGTTTTCATTCCGCCATGGTTGCCAATCAAACTGAGCCAAAGGTTAGTGTAACAGTTAGAAAACTAACTAATCATCAAATCAAATGGTAAAGCCAGAAAAAAAAAACGCAAATCAGGATAATGATTTGAAAACAACTAACCTCATCAATTATAAGAGTTTCAAGCCTGGGATAATTTCTCAAGCATGCCAATAATGATCTGCCATCGGGATCTTTTGTAAAACATCTTATTTCCAAGTGGATTAAATTATAAAATGTTGCATTTATATAGCCAATCTGCGAGAGAAGGAGATTAATTAGCAACATGATAAAACAAATTTAATTATCAAAAGTAAGAATGTAAAACAATAATACGAATTAACTTATCATCTTAAATCATCACACTCCCTTCAATAACAAAACTAGCAGCTAGTTGAGGAGTTTACATTATCTATCCGCAGAGTCGTGACGTTAGACAAAGATCCCGAAGTGAATGGGTAGCTATAAACATCAGCTGACACCAAATTTTTAAGCCTGTCGTCCAAAGTAAATGGATAGTGAGAAGCATAATAATCAGGAGGCACCAGATCTCGAAGATTTCCTCTGTCTAATGGTACAATCGAATGCCCATTATCACAGGTCATGCAGCAATATTTCAGTGACAAGTCTTGAAGAGAAGGGCAACCATAGACAAGCATGTAAGCGCGTCTGATATTACTCAAAAATAAGACATGGTTCAAATGCAAGACTTCGAGGGAAGGCAAATCAAAAGAAGAGAGAGTTGTCACTTTAACACAACTCAGCTTTAAAACGGTGATGGTATTGCATTTGAAAATTGAAGAGGGGATTTTAATTCGTAAGTTGTCCCTAGTTTTATCATTAACCTCAACATGTTCAACTTTGGGGTGTACTGCTGTGTTAATCCACGCGTTGATGATCTTGACACGTCGCGCTCTCCCACGTGCAGTGGACCTGAGAACGAGCTTAAACTTTTTTAGGGTTTCTGAATCATCTCTCATGCTCATGACTGTAACTAAATACTGAAGAAAAGAGTCAGCGCTACGGAAGTTGGCTTCGTCAAAGTCAATATTGGGCAGCGTCAACCGGAGATGCCTCCACCTCTTGGACGAGAGGCACGTGGCAACGGCTTGTTTGGTTGGAAGGAAAGAGAGAATATGTTCAAACACCGGGTCAGGTAACTCAGTAATTTGATCATCACTTGCCATTACTTTGCAATCTACTTCCTCGAACGTTTGGACTTTGATTCGGCAGTAATCTTAATTTGCTCTAAGCAAAAGAGAATGAAGATTAGATATAATTAGGTTACAAGGTATAATAACACACATTTATATCTAGTTTTCTGATCAACAAGTGCCATATGATTCATTATTCACATAATCATTTAACGGTGTTACTCCTCTCTATCTCCATTACAACCCTATTCGCCACTGTGGAGATGATATGATATTCAGTTGCAGAGAAAACAAGCGAAAGTTTTTTTTTCCCTTTGTCATGCAATAGAATCCTCCTGCTATGATGAGTGGCACATCGGTTGGGGAGGGGCACTCTGGGTATATAAACAAGTTTGGGCACCAGTGGCAGATTCAGGACCCTGGCTTAGGGGGTGCAAACTATTTTTTGAGAAGATAAATGAGACTTATTCTTAATATCTTTTGAGAATAATTTGAGTAAAAATTTAGTGGGTTTAAAATTAGCAAACGAGTGGGTGTAAAATAAATCACATAGTACTAATATATACCTAATTTTTGGAAGTCAGGTGGTGCGGCTGCACCCGCTGGGGACCATGTAAGTCCGCCCCTGTTGGGCACGCTTCCAACTAGAGTACTCTTACAGGGAGCAACATGGACTGGGTCTGCACTACCGTTCTGGTATTAATGCAACCCCTTTCAATGATAAGTCCCACATCGGTTGCGGAGGGGCACTCCGGGGTGGTATATAACCAGGTTTGGGCTCGCTTCTTACTGAAGTATTTTTTTTTTAAGGTCCAACATGGCCGTTATACTCTTTTAGGGTCCAACCTGCTTATATGCCACCCAGAGCGTCCCTCCCCAACCGACGTGGGACTCATCGTACTGGCTTGAGACGATCATAATTTTTGTAGAAACATAATCGGGTGATTTGGGAGGGCAACGTCGTTAAATGATATGTTTAATGAATCTAGGTGGTAATTTTGGATATGATGCGACAAGTGGATATCTTGAACACAAGGAACTGGAGCTAAGTTCGACAGAATCATAATGATTTTCATGAACCGAAAAAAAAAAATAATCGTAATGAATTTACAATCGACTCAATTAATTGACCAAAACCCAAATAAAGTAGTGATCAAAGAAAATCCGAAAATCTATTTGGTATAATGGTCAAACCCAAATAAAGTACTGGAAGTTTAGTTTGAGTTTGAGCTGCATATAATAGGATATGGGTACGTTGATGATCAAAAAAAGGCTATATTACTGTGCAAGGTTTAAGCTCCGAATCATTAGAAATAACGCGAGTCTTAAAAAGCGAAGGAGAGGAACTTACCTGGTTGGGTTACTGGTTCTCACGCAGAGTCCACGCTGTGAGAGGGGGGGGAGGCTCGTCTTGTACTACAGAGGGCCGTTTTAGATTGCTTGTAGGGTGGGGAGATATGCATCAACGTAACCATAGATAAATCTATTGATATCTTTTCATCTTATTATATCAATCAATGATAACACATATATTTCGGCAATGATAACACATATATATAATATTGATTTAGATTTGTTTAAATCTTTATCAGATATCCATAATATAAATGTCCATTTAACAATTTATAAATGAGATTATTTGAATAAATTAAATTAAGTTTATTATTTAGTTTATTTCAGAAAAATTTATTTATTGTTGCGTATATATATCTACCCATCAAAGAAGAACAAGCTATTAATTTTTAATTAATTAAGTTCCTTTATTGTCGTTAGAATGCAAAGAAAAAAAAAAGAATTGAAGGCTCTGCTACCATGTCAGGGATTAAAAAAATGATTATATTCAACCTAACATTAAAGTTTTTAAATGAGAGTATAAATAAGATTTTATAAAGGTAAATAGCTAACCTTATGAACTAATCAAATCTAATCAAATATAATCAAATTAAATGATAATCAAATCATATCGAAGCATGACAATAATTGTAAATATCTAAATTAATATTTTTATTTATTGTAAAATTTTATTGTTTTTGAAGTTATTTGTATTGAATATTTTTTTTAACTAAACATGTATAATATTTCTGAATGTAATCTTGTTTTGAAGTATACCAAATTTGGGCACTTCTCCCAAAAAATTTAAATATTAATTCATCATACTGTAAAAGATAGCACATCTCACTAAATGCAAACATATCAACTGGATTAATAGTTATTTACATGTTTATTGCACTCTTCCTGTTATGGTCAATGTAAGTCTAACTTAACTTACATAGAAGAAAAATATTTTTTTGTGGCCAGTGAAACACGGAAGAAACATTTGAACATATCTTAAAGAAATTTTTGTGGCTGCATCAACCAATTGAAGGTTACAAGACTACAAAATCCCATCGCTCATTATAATTTGAATGTTTTAGTTGAAGCTCACAACGGCTAGTGACAATTTTGTACTCTTACCCCAATAAAGAGTTTCAATTACACGATGCGACTCATCGTATCATGAATATGGCGTCAATCATTTTTCTCACAAATATATATATATAATCAGCAGAAAGATATTTTTCCAACTTTTATTTTAAGTTATGATAAAGAACTATACAGAGCCTAAAAGGCAAAATACTCAGAATTTTTCTCTATGGGGGCATTAAATATCCAAAACTCATGTCCTATTTAATTGAATACAGAAAGGTCAAAGAATAAATATTAGCACATCTCTTATACCAGTCAAACAAAACCTCAGCAATTCTCATATCTTCTTGGACATTTGGAATTGAGTCCGTTTAAAAATACAGTAGAAAAGTACTTTTACGTAAGTCGAGGTAATTACGTAAAAGAGATTATTTCGTTTTGCAAAAAATATTGTTGAACGTTTTAGGCGAAGAGTTGGAAGGGAACGCCAAAGTGATCTCCATCTCTTCGATAAGAGGCTTGTGGCTACGGCTTCCTTAGCAGAAAGAAAAAAGAGAATATGAAGAAGCAATGAATCTGGTAAAGCACTGAACCAGTCCCTCTCTTCTACTTCTGTTCTAAGCATTTTGTTCGTGGACACTGAATTACCATAACCTCTACAAAGATCTTTTTTTTTTCCAATTCTGGTAACCGCTTCTTCGAATGAACAATGGTCGAAACGAAGGTTAGGTTTGAATTATATTAAAAAATGATGATATATTTTTATATATTTTGTATCATAAATTATATTAAAAAATAGTTTATATTGTGCTTGTTTATGAACTTCGTTCCCCAACAGTGCACGCATGTAAACTGAGACAAAACCATCTCGAACTCCATAAAAACCATCTAGAAATCCGTAAACTCTTTTTCCCAACGGAATTCTTTTCTTCCAATGGAGTTCCCAAATACACACATTATTGTACACGTTTAGGCGTATGGTTAAGAGTAAATAGAAAATTTAACATTACAAATATAGAAATTTGCATTAATATGGCCCTTAATAATGTGATATGGCCCTTAATGTTCTAGTAGATATTATACACTTCTGTTGACAAAAAACAAATTAAAGACTGAAGCATTCAGAAGAATCCAGACTTCCAAGTAGGGCTGAGCAAGCAAACCCAGACCCAGCCTACCCGCCCGTAACCCGTGGAAAAGAGCCCGTTTAAACCCGCCCGTTTTGGACCAGTAACGGGCAGGTTCAAAACGGGCGGGTGAATGCTTGAACGGGGCGGGGTACGGGTGCACCCACAGGTGTCACGATATACTAATAAAAAAAACTCAGCTGCCTCTTACACGTGTCACACACTCACGCTCACTCGTCACTCACAAGTCACACCGACAGCTCACGCCTCACAATCTCAAACCCTCAGTCTCAGTCTCTCACTTGCTCAGACCTTCACGGCTTCATTCTTCGGAGTTTAGACCTTCAGTCTCACGCTCAGTCTCTCACTCATCTCTCTTGACTCTCAATCTCTCAGAGTGCCTTAGCGTCGCCGTCGCCGTCGAAGTCGCCTCCCTCACGCTACCAAGTCTGCATCGCACAGTGTCTCTCCGGCACCGACTCGACTCCAGCTCCAAGTCCCGACTCGATTGAGGACTCCAGTTCTAGCAGCCTCCGTACTGTCTCTCCATAGCCGTATCGCACGGTCGCACCCTCCCCATTCTTCAAATCGCCTCTCCAAAGTTTCACCATCCCGTGCCTTCTCGCTCGAGTCAGCACCGTACAGCTCCAGCTATGGCTTCTTTCGATTAGGCACCTCCTGGCAATCCTCAAGCTGGCAATCCCCACGCTCAGTGCCACACCGTTGACAAAGGTGCTGGCCACAAGCAAGGTAACCCATTATCCCCTTACGGCTTTACCCCATTGCTCTGATCGATTCTGATCTCTGGGTTTGTATATTGGCTGCAATCTTTGATTGAGACCTAGATCTGGGAATAATTGAATGCTAGATTGGTATTATGGCTTCTAGTTCTTGATTTGGGGATAAATCGAGGTGGAGTTGAAGATTTAGTGTTCGAGTATGGCTCATTTTAATGTGAAAGAAGGAAATGTTGGGGCATTTTTATGGAAATTTAGAAAGGATTCTGAGTTTGTTGTAATGTGCTTTTTTGGGTATATACTATAAAGTGCTTTTTTATCTCTTTGGATAGCTTGGTTGAGTGGTTTTCCACTTTTCCCGAGTGTCTGGTTTTTGTAAATGGGGAGGGGGCTTGTCATGGGTAACCCGTGAACTGCGACATCCCGCCCATTTACGGGTACGGGTTTAAACGGGCTGCACCACGGGTACGGGGTGACCCGTACCCGTGGTGTTCTTAACGGGCGGGACACGGGGCAGCCCCGCCCGCCCATTGCACACCCCTACTTCCAAGGGACTCACGTACTATGAAAATTGTTCACATGTTAAAATTCAACAAATCCAGAACATTCATATATAAAATATATAAACACCACAAAAAAATTAAAAGCGGACTCACATACAAAAAAATTAAAGCTGACTTCCAAGGGTTCGTTAGGAAACGCGGTAGAAAAGTACTTTTACGCAAGTCGAAATAAATATGTGGCTAAAGGGCTTGTTTGGTAAAGCGGTTGTAAAAACTAAATGTACATTCAACAGTATTTTTCAGCAAAACGAGATAATCTCTTTCACATATTTACCTCAGTTTACGTAAAAGTACTTCACTACTACTTTTTCAAACGGGCACAAACTGGAATGAAAATTATTTATAATCGCATAAAAAATTCTTACTAACTAGTTGAAAATAAAATATGACAGTAAATTTATATATATATATATATGGACACAAATTCAATGTCAAAAGTTCAAAGACAGATCTGAGACATGTATTTCTTCATCTGTGGGTGTCTTGGTGAGCGTTTAACTTCCCAAAACACACCTTAAACAATATTTAGATCGTTTGGTACAGCGGTGGGTAAGTGTAAAAGCGGCTTTTTGGGGCCAAACTCACTTTTGAGCCTCCGTGATCGTTTGGATCAGAGATAAGGCAAAATACCTTCTCCTCGAGAAACGGCTTTTGGCCAGAAGTGGCTTACGGTCGCGGTTGCGTGAGAAGCATGAAGTAGTAGCCAGGTAGTGGGTCCGTTTGGGAATACAGTGGGTTAAATAACTTATTTGTATAAGGACTTATGGAGAAGTGAGATTGGAAATAAGTCAGATTGTAAAAGTGATTTGTGTTTGGAAAAGCGATGGAAGATGTGACTTATTTGTAAACGCTATTTCAGCTTATTGGCAGAAGTAACTTATTCCCACAAGCATTCTCAAATAGACATTTAATATGAACAATAATTTATAAGTGCTTTTGACACTGTGCACCGCACTTTTGGCTCTGGAAAAGCGTTACCAAACACGCTCAGTATTTTGTTCCAGCTTTCTTCGCTGCTCTGCTCTGGCCTCGTGTGATCTGAGTGCGAGTGTTTGAGTTCTTTGTCCTTGTCCAAAACTTACTTTCAGGCACTGTCTCATTGCTCGCCAGCGTTGACTCAACAGTTGGTAGCTGTTCTCCTTAGCCCGTCACCGTCATGCTCCTCGTCTCTATGCCAGTCCGTCTAGGCTTTTGAGGTATGATTTGCTCTTGAAATTTGGTTGCTGACTTGCTGTTGAATATTGATTGCTCACGATTAGTTTCGAAGCCTGCATTCTTTTATTGGATTGATGTACTGATATTCTTTTTTGTTATACTGATTACTGGGATCACTCTGGTTTTCAGTGTACATTGACGCTCTGTATCTCCAATGGCTGCTTTTAGTAAAATCGCCTTCACCCATGCTCACAGAAACCATCTCATACACCATTCTTCTGGCAATTTCAAGGCCAGGACTTTCACTTTCCCTCATAATCTTCAGACCCATCAACTCTCAATTAGAAAATCCGATGGAATCAGCGTTTGGAATTCTGTCACCAACAGTACCTTCATCGGTATGCAGAACCTAAATTCGAATATTTGCCAATTATGCCTCCTTGGGAACCTGGAACAAGCTTTGAGTTACTTAGATTTGATGCATGAACTTCAGACTTCTGTTGAAGAGGATGCTTATATTGCTTTAGTTCGGCTCTGTGAATGGAAGCGAGAGCGAAAAGAAGGCTCTAGGGTTTACACTTACATTTCAAAGTCAATTTGTAATTTAAGCCTTAAATTGGGAAATGCTATGTCGAGTATGTTCGTGAGGTTTGGCAATTTGGTGGATGCATGGTATGTGTTTGGGAGAATGACTAAGAGAAATTTATTCTCTTGGAATGTTTTGGTTGGCGGGTATGCCAAAGCCGGGTTCTTTGATGAGGCTTTGAATTTGTGTCATAGAATGTTGTGGGATGGTATGAGACCTGATGTTTACACTTTTCCATGCGTTTTAAGAACTTGTGGTGGAATGCTGGACATTGTTAGGGGTAGAGAGATTCATGTGCATGTTATTAGATTTGGGTTTGAGTCGGATGTAGATGTGGATACTGCAAGGTTGGTATTCGCTCGGGGAACTTGCTGCTCATAATATCTTTCAAGATGATACCAAAGGTGTAGGATATTATATTCTTTTGTCCAATCTATATGTTGACACTGGCAGGTGGGACAAAGTTGCAAGGGTAAGAGAAATGATGAGACAAAATGGACTGATGGTAGATCCTGGATGGGTTGAAGTCAAGGGCAAGGTGCATATGCTTTTCTTAGTGGTGATTACTTTCATCCTCAAATAGACGAAGTAAATGTGTGTGTTTGGGAACTCCGTTAGGAGAAATGAGTTTTGTTGGGAGAAAGGAGTTTACGGATTTCTAAATGGTTTTGCGGATTTCGATACGATTTTTATGAATTCCGAGATGGTTTTTACGGATTTTGAGATAGTTTTATCTCGACTTACGTGTCCCGTTTGAGAAATGAAGTCCCCAAACAAGCACAATGCAGTTTTGGAGGGATTTTATGATAAGATAAAGGATTTTTTAGGGCAAGAGAATAATAAAAAATTTCACCATTTCAAAGGTTATTCAAGTCAAAGGAATTAGCAGGAAAACTGGAAGATATATATGTAGCATTGTAATAAAGAAAATTATAGGTGTTGGAAACTTCCCGTTATACTATAAATGATAATGGGGATGTGATGTTAACGCTGATCAACTCCATACAATAGTGACGTGAATGCTATGAGTAAAACAAAAAACTATGCTATGTTTTGAACAAAAATTATTTGTTGAAGTGTAAAATTTTTGTCCAATCTGTCCAGGAAAAATCAATGTCAAGGAAGGTGTCCCTGTGACCTGAAGTAACTTGTAACCCTACATTTTGACAAGAATGGATTTGTGGGGTTTCACCATGGAAGCTTGTATAGAAACTCCCCTGTAATATCTCAAGTTATAGGTGAAGATGTAAAGATACAATAGAAGTGTAAGCTGCTATCAATTCTACTTCTTCACATCAAAATCTGCAAAAGTTATTATAAAAAAACTATTTTTCAAAATCTAGACTTTGCCTCAAACTCCGTAAAAACTATTCTGAAAATCACTTCTAAACATGCTCTAACATCACTCCCAAATTGTACCTTTTTGTAAAAAGGGATAAAGCCAAATTGCTAGAAATCAAATTTTCACTTATTTCTTCATTGTCTTGCTCCCTTTTGAGGAGCAGAGACAATCATATTAAAAGCAGTAATCAACACATTAAAAAAAACCTAACATTTCAGCGTAACTCACTAGTACTAACTAAGAGCTTGTTTGGATGTGATTTTGAAAATAGCTTTTACAGATTCCGAGACAAAATTTAGGTTTTTAAGAATAGATTTTGGAAAATAGCTTTTACAGATTCCGAGGTAAAACCTAGGTTTTGGATAATAGATTTAGAGCTTGTTTGGATGTGAGGTTGAAAATAACTTTTACAGATTTCGAGGCAAAACCTAGGTTTTGGAGAATAGATTTTGGAAAATAGCTTTTCAGATTCCGAGGCAAAACCTAGGTTTTGAAAAGTGATTTATGTTTGGGAAGTTATTAGCTTTTACAGATTTTGAGGCAAAAAAGTGGGTAGGAAAGAGAAAGAAAAAAAAGTAGGAAAGAAAAAACCTAGGTTTCAAATTGAGGTTTTGTAACCAAAATAGCATTTGGGTAAAAAAAATTATTTGGACAAAACCTCGATTTTGAGGTAAAACCTAGGTTTTAGATTGGGTTGTCAAACAAGCCCTTATATTTGGGAAGTTATTAGCTTTTGCAGATTCCGAGGAAAAAAGTGAATAGGAAAGAGAAAAGAAAAAGAATGAAGAGTAGAAAAGAGGAAA
>JANTPZ010040152.1:0-10669 GCA_025593235.1 Vachellia pachyceras | reverse complement strand
GTTGATGTTTATTTTCAAGAGGTGGAGTTAGCCATGATAAGAGCTTGTGTGAAGGAGACTCTGAAGGCCATTAGGTATCATTTTATACGTGGGCTTAATTTTGAATTAGCTAAGTTTGCAAAGCTGTGGATCTTCTTGGATATTAAAGAGTTGGTTCCTCTAGTTGCTAAGTATGAGCAGAAGATCAAGCAAGAGAGAATTTCAAAAGAGAGATCAAATTCAAGGGAGATTAAAACAGAAATTGTTGCTGCCCCTATCACAGAGACAAACATGGAGGAGGAAGAATTGAATATTGAAAATTGTGAGGAAAAACATACAGAAGAAGACCTTCCTATTCTGAGCACCAATCTTGCAGTTAAAGAAGAATTAAATGCTGAAAATATTGCAGAAAAATGTATTAAAGAAGACCTCCATATTCCAAGTATTGATCTTGTTGTTGAAAAAGAGTTGAAGGTTGAAAATTATGCAGAAATATGTAAAGAAGAACTCCTTATTCCAGCTACTGATAGTGTGGTTGAAAAAGATCCCCTCAATCATGAAAAGAAAATTGAAAATATGAGTGGGAGTGACTTTTGTGAGACTATTATAGAGAAAAAAGTTGTGTTTGAAGAAGAAAAAATATTGAAAGTATAGAGTGCTTTCAAAATAAAGAGACAAAAAGAGAGAGCTTTGAATTGGGAGAAGAGAAATATGAAAAGATTTGTGAGCAAAGTGAAATTCATAATTATTATAAGGATACTTCCTTGGTAACTAATGATGATAATCATTCTTTCCATTGTGATTCTAGTGTGTTGCAGGTATTCTTAGATTTGTTCCCTAAGAAACCACCTGATGGATTTTTATCCTTAAGAAGTATCATGCTCTTATTTTACTCACATGCTGAAGATTCGAGGCCGAATCTCTTTGAAGAGAGAGGGAATGATGCGACCCAACATGACGCATTAAATTCAAATGAGCCTTTGCAAATTTCAAGTGGTCAAATCAAAGGAGCCAAAACGTCACTACTCTCATTTGGGCTGACAATGGAGCTACGGATCAAGTTTTGGGCTTAAAGAAATGAAACTGAAGAGCATGGGCCAAGTACTTCACATGGGAGGACTCATTTGGGCCTAAATAAGCACATTTTGGTCTTTAAATGATGATAATATTTTATGGCTTTTATTTGCATGAAAATCACTTATTAGTTGGCAAATTTGTCTTTTGAATTTCCTTCTTTTAAGAGTTTCCTATTTTAAATTAGATTTCAGATTTGCATTTACTGCAAATTAGGTAACTTTTGAGTTTCCTGTTTTTAAGAATTTCCTTTTTGCATTTGCTGCAAATTAGGTAACTTTGAGTTTACTTTTTTTAATAGTTTCCCTTTTTTAATTAGACTTTAATATTTGCAATTAATGCAAATTAGGTCAGATTTGTTAGTTTCATCTAAATACTTTGTAACGCCTCTTTTGACGGCAGATTTGGATTTTGAATGAAAGTTTGCTTCTTTATGTATTTTGAGAGGATTCTCTCTAGGGTTCTTTTCAGAACTAACAGACTTATCAAGGCTTGATTAACCTTGTGGCGTTTTCCAACACTTAGGGTCCTTGCTCTTCCGTGTTCAAGGGTTCAAGTGGATCTTCGACCTCTGTTTAGCTTTCTTGGGGTGCGTATATTTTAGATTGGTTGTGAGTTCGCGGGATCTTTCCCTAGTGGGTTCGCACCATCCATCATTTGGTGTCTATATAATTATCATTATATCAAAATCCAAGTAACATAGTATTCAATAAGCTACATTATCTTCATCAAGTCTTTCATATAAAGACTTATAACCTAAAAGTAATTAATTTTACCATTCACTTGATTTTAACACATTACTCTCATCATTATAAATAGTTAGCTCTAATGTAACCCACATTAATTATTCAAGGAACATTTTGAAAAATGTGGAGAATAAATAAGGCCATAAGTTTTTTTGATTTGTCTTATGCCATTTTGATGTAATAGTTAAGCTGGAAATTAATTGTTTTTTCCAGAATTGGAGATCAAATGAGATAGTTAGAAAATAAAGGGTTGATGATGATTCGCTTTGGATCTTCTTAATATTTCTTTTTCTATTGTGTATATATTCAAAAACTAAAACGGTGCATAAATAATTAGATACATCTTTACTTTGAAGTTGTGATTTACTTGAGATGTGTTGGAGTTATGCAATTGTATAGCGGAGAATTGTGCCCAAAATTTAACAATTGTGTGCTTTGCGTGGACTTATAATATTATGGTGTTTTTTTGGCCAACAGTAATATGGTGTATTTGGTTTGACGAAAATAATGCACACATTTTCAAGGGCCTTTCATTAATGAAGGGATGTGGTACAATTTATATTAGCTTGCTTGATTATTCCTTCAAGTGAGTTGCTCGTAACTGTACTGTTAGTCCTTTTAGCCCTTATATAGAAAATATATAACTAATTTGCAAATGGGCTTATTTGTTGAAACGTTTGTAAAAACTAAATGCACGTTTAACAGTATTTTTTCACAAAACGAAATAATCTCCTTCACATATTTATTTCAGTTTGTTTTTCTACCGCGTTCCCAAACAGGTACAATATCAAATATAGAAAACGATAAATAAATACTTATTGAATTTCTGAAACTCCATTTGATTTCATGAATAAAGAAAAATATAAATAGATAGTTGTCAGTAAATGGGGTTCTAAGAATTAATATGGAAAAACAAAAATGC
Source organism: Vachellia pachyceras (assembly GCA_025593235.1). NCBI lineage: Eukaryota > Viridiplantae > Streptophyta > Magnoliopsida > Fabales > Fabaceae > Vachellia > Vachellia pachyceras. Next base: position 7,948 of record JANTPZ010040152.1, on the reverse strand, counting down.
CCCTTAAATATAAATAAAAGAATGAGGCACCCTCACCGGAATTCCAGTGGCCTATTGACGCCAAGCAGCAACCACCTGGCCGTGGTAAGTGACTATTTTTTGTGGAAGTAGAACTTTTTTATTTAAATTAAATAACAACCAATGTAGTGAAGATGAGATTTGATTCCACGGTCACCAAACCACATTAATAATATATTGCATGCTAAGTAACGTTTTATTTAGTAATAACTTTCGTAATGCAAATGAAATTATTTGTAAAATATTAACAACTTCAACAGTAACGTTTACTACAACTAGGGATGGGTTGCGGGCTAAGGTGGGTTGGCCCGTCTTAGCTCGCCACAACAACAGGCTGCAAAAATGCAGCCTGAGCCCGCACTGGCGGGTTAGCGAGCTTTTTTATTTTAATTTTTTTATAAAAAAATAATTTTTTTAATTTTTTCCCAATTTTTTTTATAAGATTGCATATTTTCATGATCATTTTTCAATCTCATCAATAAGTGTTCAATAATTTCCTAAAAATAAAGTTTAATATTATTTTTCTTTTATAAAAAATATTAGGATGAAAAAAGGTAAGAAAATATATATAATATGTATTTTTTTAAAAAAATTAAAACAGCGGGTTGGCAACCCGCAGGCTCAACCCTCGGGTTGAGCGGGGCGGGCTAAAATTAGCCCACTCCCTGGCGGGCTGACTTTCGCCAACCCAAACCTGCCCTGTTTTAACGGGTTGGGCTTAACCCTTTTTTCCAACTCTAACTATAACAACTAAATGTAGTTGTTATATTTTTAGGAGGTAAAGGAGTGGGAGAGAATTTGGAAAATCAAAAGATAAAGAGAGATTAAAAGAAAAAGAAAAAAAAAGGAAGCAGTGGCTGTTTGGATGACGACAGCTGGAAAAGAAAGCAAGAAGGAGAAAGATAATATGAAATATATACGGAGCAACATTTCATATATATATATATATATATATCTGTGAGAGAGAGAGAGAGAGAGAGAGTAAAGACGCCGAGAAAAGAAGGCACGCACGCGGAGGCAAGGAACACGCACAGGAGTAGGAAGGAGCGGAGGCACAAGAGGGGGAAAACACGCTGGAGATGGGCAAGGCATCACGCAACGTCCACAGTAGAGGAAAGAGAGAGAAAGCGCCATTCGTGTCCTCACCTTACTTCTCCTGTATTTATTTTCTTTTTATTTATATTTTCTTAAATCTTATTAAGGATTTGATTAAAATTACGTGTAACTAATTATATATATATATAGACTATGAACTGATTTAATGATTTGAGTGTGTTTAAACTATTTATTTATATTTAATTTTAATATTGTTTATTCAGTTTAAAATGTTATTGTCTACTTAGTGCCTTATCATCATTAAGTATACATTTAATGAATTTAAATTAACCTCGGGAGAGGGATCTTAATTGAACCTTTAAATTGAGTAATATGATATTAGAATTTATTCTAATTTGCCTAGAAATATACCTATGGAACTCATATAATCATATTTATTTGAATAATTACTTGCTCTAAAACTTAAAGAAGGGATTAATCACTCTACATTGCTTGTGTCAATTAATATTTTTTAGTGCATTAGAATTAATATTTTAGTTTATTTGAATTTTTTCATTATTCATATTTTGATTTACTTTGCTTAAACAAAATTTAGATTTCTAATATATATTTACCTATTAAATTGAGTATTTAAGGGATCGACCTTGATTTACCATATACTATCTTCACGACTTTTACACTTACTATGCATAATTAAATTTTGGTAACGTAAAAAGTCCTTTGCAAAAGTTGTCATGGAATCATTTTCCATCAAGATTCTTCCATGAAGGAGCTTTTGTCTTGGAATCAGGCCATTCAAAGAACACAATTTCATTTCAAGTGTGCTTGTGCTTCTCAATTTTGGACTCGAAATTCTAGGTTGCAACTACTTGGCAGGAAATCTTAAAACAATTTCTAAGATAATTTAGTGCAATTTCATAGTAGTAATTTCGGTTCTACATCTGTTTGTAATTTGTAAACTTGTTATTTCTATATCATTTTTTCTTTTTTGTTAAAAATATGAATTATAAAGTATTGCGTAGGCAATAAATTTATCCAGTTTGTGACTTCAATATATCACATCTTTCTTCTCTTTGATATATTAAAAATGAAATAACGATCACTTTGAGGCCCAAAGAAAGAAAGGAACACTTTCATTTTCTTCCTCTTCAAGGAAAGGACGGCATAAGAGAGCGAGACCTGAACGAGAGCAACATATATTTAATATTTTAATATATACAAAAAAAAGTCAAAGCGGTGAATATTAAAATGGTTTTAATTAAGTCATCATTAAGGAATGAATATAGAGCTTACTTGAACATTAGACTTGGTGTCCCCTTAATTAAAGAGCTTAAGCAAAGGACAAATCCTCTTCTCATATATATGTTCTCTCAAAGAGTTCGGATTTTTTTTACCAAAAAAAAAAAAAAAGAGTTCGGATTTCCTTCTCACATTGATTCACATTAATCTCTCACTCATTTCCTTCTTATCTCCAAGTGTTCTGTCATTCTTTCAGGTAAATATTCACTTAATTGGAGGTTCTTTATTACATTATTCTTAAATTAATTTTTCTCTTACCAAATGTATATTATTGGAAAATATTTTATTATATTAATGGGATTTTTTATAGCAACTCAAAAATGTTATGCAACAAGATTTGTATTATTCATATGTTGATTCAATCGGTGCCTTCTTATACTCTCATTTGTTATTTCTTATCTTTTTTTTTTGCGCCAAATTGTTCTTTATTGTCTTGGGACATTTATATTTACATTTACATTTATAATTATGTATCAGCAAGAACGTCAAGCATTTTCTTCGCCCTGCCTTTACTGATCAAGCTTCTGAAGTATCGACAACTTCATCTATTTGTTGAGCAGGTAACTTTTTGCTTGAAGTTTCTTTGTTATATTGTTTTTAAATTTATTTTTATCGAGCAAAATAATATTAGAAAACAAAACATCATATATTCTACAAGATAGTTGTTCAATATCAGAAAATTTATATTATAGTATAAACTCATTTTTTCTACATTAATTTATATTATACTATTTCTTATCTTTTTGTTTGTTTATTTCTTGCATCTTGGCATCACACAATTTGAACCTAAGAATTCAGTACGGAATTTAATGGAATACCTTTTTCAGAAATATATATTTTGTTGAAAAAAAGAAATATATATTTGAGAAAGAAGGTCAGATTATTCTTAAGCTATATTTTTCATTTAAATCCAACTTATATTTCAGAATATAAAAGAATAATAATATATTGAAGTAAAAGAATCATAGTGCATTAAACACTGAATTTGTTACATACTTTTAATATTATACTTTTTTTTTCGATAATACTTTTAATATTTTACTGATTTTATGTTATTGGACCAAATTTTCATCTAAATAAATTATTTTAATGTAAATCATCCAAATATGGGATGATTTTATTTTCTGTTAACTGATAGTTAAGAAGTCCATTTTCTTTTAGATCATGATTATATTAATATAAAATTTATTAAAATAAAATAGTATTTACATATGAAATGAAGTTCAATCATATATAGTACTAAGAAAACACACACACACACAAAAATTGGGGGTGTTCACTACCCATCCGTTCCAATCCCCATCATTAATCCCGGCCCGAAAAAATCCTGGACCGGAAGCAGGAACGGTATGTTCTGTCCCAGCTTTTTATCTCATCCCAGATATTTATTTTTTAAAGATATAACATATATTTTTAAATGATATAGCAAATACTTTTAAGTCAATCAAAGATATTGGTTATATAAAAAGATTATCATAGTGATTATATAAATGATACAATAATTCAAAATATTAGAAATATCTAATACTTTAATATATCTATTATTTTATATTTATTTTTTTACCAAAATATAAAGTTATAGCTACTATCTTTTTTGTATAGATATTATTGTATTAGAAGATATTATCACATTTGTTATATCTTATTATCTTTAAAGTAAAATCGTTACCCTCTTGAATCTTTATTTTTTTTATTTTCTGCATTGCAAATAGGTTCAAGTTTTTTTTCCCCTTTATGATCATGAAATTAGATAAAAAAAAATCCACTAGCATATTTAAACCCATCCCAACCCTGGTAAGGATGGGACATGGCCGAGAATGAGCCAGGATACATAATATATATTGGGAGATTTTTTTAAGGTCCCATGGAAGAAACTTATTTACGAAAAGATCTCAAAAGTTGTCAATGATAACTGCTCCACTTATCAATAGGGCTCCTTGATTTGTTATTAACAACTACTTTAAATCTTTTTATAAATAAATTTTTTTGGGACTTGAGTCTAAATCTTCATGATATATTTGACGTCCCATGTCTATCACGATGAGAAAAGGAATAAGCCTGTATTGTTCCCGGCCCGTGAACACCCCCAGTATATGTGCGCGCGCGCGCATGTGCAGTTGATGAATCATAGTACACATGAAAATCTTGAATATTTTCATCAAAAAGAAAAAAAAAGAAATAACGAATATCATAAAAAAATCCGAAAAGTATTTCAAATTTTCAATAGATACCATTTTCGAATCATCTTCCTTTTGTTCAGTGGCTCTTCTTTTTTGGTGAATTTTTCCAAGATCTTTGGTGAATACTCCTAAAGTATCATCAATATCATCGGTATATTGAGTTTTAAGTCAATCTTTGTAATAGTTTGCTATTTTTTGTGTAGGTGGGCGTCTCCTAATTTAAGAGTCACTCCAATGTACACATCTCCATTATTCGTCCAATTGCATTACAATATTTGTGGTAAATAACAATTATATCAAAGTAACCCATTCAGTTTAACTCCTTCTTCATTTTTCATTTTATATTTGTCTTGTCAAGTTGAATTCAAATTATCCGTGATAAACATTAATCTAAAATTCAAATAGACTTTATAATTTTAAACCTCGTGCAGCATTTCAAAATAAGTCTATAACTTGAGTTTTGAAATTTAAAAAACAAAAACTACCATATGTCTTAAGAAATATCCATAATTCAAGAATTAAACAATATCCATAATCCATTTAGGCAAGGCAACAAAACATTGTAATTAAATAATAAAAAAATATGTATTTTAGCTGAGAACTGAATATTGAATAATATGTATTTTTAAATAAATGGTATATAAATTTTCGGTGCTGCCCACTTTTTTGGACTAGATTTGGCAATTTTTTTTTAACGTCATCGGACAAGCTTGTCGGGCTTGCAGGCACCAACATAGCCTTATTTTATTTAGATATTTATTAGATGGTTTCTTATATTATTCTGAATATAACTTAATTTAAATTTTATATAACTGTGTAGATTTGACATAAACAAAATTTATTAAATAAATGGTTATATAAATTGAGCACCAAATTTGCTAGACGCATTTTATGTTTCTCTGAATTGATACTAACTGATTTTTTTAATACTTGAATGAATTTATATTTATTTTTAAATTTCATATCAAGTTTGGTTAAAGGGTAATACAAAAAATAAAATAAGTACGTATGAGCGTTTTTTTAACCTTCTTTCAGTTTCTCAATAATTATACAATAATGAATTTCAAGACTTTAAACTCTTCAAAAAAGTAATATGCATCTTATGCTTGTTCTGATTGGATTAATTGTTATTTGCTATTTTCGTGCAGCTGGGAATCTCTTATATATTTTAATTTGAGAGTCACTTTGTTGGACATTTTTGCATCATTCTCCTGATTTTATTACGATATTTAAGGTAAGTAATGTTTATACTAGAATAAACTATATAGTCAGACTCTTTTTTTTTCCCCAATTTTTCTATGGAGAATAACATAGGCATTAATAACTTATCAATCACCCAATGATCCTATCGAGAAAAATAAAAAGGACGGTTTCATTGTCATCTGTCTCACCTTGCTTTACATGTCAATCATATGTCTTTATTACTTTATGGCGGTCAAACTGGACATGAAATGAATTTTTCGCGATGTACAAAACAGTTGAACCATTTAATTCAATTGCACAATCAATATTAGAAGGAATAAACTACCTTTCGAAAAGCTTAACCATGATAGAAAATAGCCATAAACCCGTCATAAATACCTTGTTATGGTTAAAAGAAAAGAAAGGTATACACTCTGTTATTTTTATTTCATGATAAATAAAAATAAATGAATTCATTGGTAGAAAATGAGACATTTAGATATTTAGACCTTTTATGGAGGATGGGGTTTAAAAAATATGAATCGTGGCATTTTTGTAAATATTATGAGATTATTTAGACCATTTGCTTATATATGCTGTCTATAAAATATCATTGGAGAAATTTTTGTAAATATTGTGAAATTATTTAGATCATATGCTTATATATGTGGTCTAAAAAATAAGACCTGGTGACATGTTTGTATATATTATGAAATTAATTAGATCGCTTGTTATATATGCAGTCTTAGAACTTACCTATTTAGATTGTTTGCTCAAAGATGCACTCTAATTTTAAATATTATTTTATTTATCATGAAATAATTCTTTCTTAATATTACCTGAATCCTTAAAAAAATTAAAATTAGGATGTTACAATATGGAGTTCAATGCTTATATTTAGAAACAAAGAGGACTTCAATTTTGACTGGATTTTATATGAATCGCATTAAATTGTATTAGGGATTATCATCCACTACATGAATTGTGATTGCAGTAGATGGAAGATATCGTTATCTCAATCGGATCAAAGTTTGCAGAATGTCTAGTGACTCCAATTCGACAAGGAGCTGCTTATTTGTTTTACTTCAAGCTATTCATTGAAGAGCTTGAGAATGCAGAACATGGGCTCAAAACAAGACAAGATGAAGTGAAGGAGCATAAGGAACAAGTTGCTAGAAAAAGTGAGGAAATAACACTACATGTGAAGAATTGGTTGAAACAAGTGGATACTATTCTAGAGGATGTGCAAAAGTTGCGACAAGAGGTTGAAAGTGGAGGAAAGAGTTGTTTCAACATGTCACGCAGGTATTCCTTGGCAAAACAAATGGATAATAAAGCAAAGCAGTTGATGGAACTAAAAAATGATTCCCACTTTGATTCTTTCTCTTTTCCCACCCAACTTCCCGCCATCACTTACTCCTCTTCCAAAGACTTTATGACTTTCGATTCAAGGAAATCAACTTATAATCATCTTTTGGAGGCAATTAAAGAAGGTAAGAATAGGATGACTGGACTCTATGGTATGGGTGGTTCAGGCAAAACCACTTTGGCAGAGGAAGTGGGCAAGAAAGTGCATGATTTGAAGCTTTTCGACAAGATTGTCATGGTGGTTGTTTCTAAACCTCCAAATACTGAAAAAATTCAACAAGAAATAGCAGAGAAAATAGATTTTAAATTTCCAGATGACACCCAATTTACAAGAGCACAAAGGCTGTCAGAAAGATTGAAAAATATGAAGATCCTTCTGATATTGGATGATATGTGGGAGTGGCTAAGTCTTAAAGATGTTGGCATTCCACTTGTTGAAGGTCATCATATCTTGTTAACCACTCGCCAACGAAATGTATGTACCACTATGGAATGTGAGCCTATTATTGAATTGCCTTTGATAGCTAAAGAGGAAGCATGGGAATTATTTAAGAAGCATGCAAACCTATTCGATGAGGCCTCAGATGAGTTTCATGATGTGGGAAAGAAAATCGTTGATGAATGCAAGGAGCTACCAATTGCTATTGTAACAGTTGGAAGCTCCTTAAAGGGAAAACATAATATTGAAGCATGGAGGTATGCACTATGGAGACTAAAACACTCCCGGCTAACGAATGTCGAACCAGGTTTGAGAAGCCCTTATGCATGTCTCGAATTGAGTTATGATAATTTACCAAGTTCAACAGCCAAGTCACTCTTCTTATTATGCTCTATGTTCCCTGAAG
>JANTPZ010040150.1:0-11267 GCA_025593235.1 Vachellia pachyceras | reverse complement strand
TAATTTTTATCCGAAAGTCACTTCTTCAAATTTCACATAATACATAAATGTATTTTTCAAAAAGTCATTTTCACCAACGGTCTATCCAAACATAATTTCATTTTTACCAACGGTCTATCCAAACATAAATTTTATTCATTCTTCTAAAACTCATTTTCAAAATCCATTTCTCCCAACGGTCGTTCTCCTAACGGACTATCCAAACAAACACTTAAACGGGAGCGAGGGCACCGTTTCAAAAGATTTTGTTTTTGTTTTTCCTATTAAATTTCGTAAAAAAAAGGATCAACATCAATAAAAACTAGCCTAAAATGTATCACCGACTTATATGGCTCATTTGATACGCCGGAATTGATTTTGGTGGAAAGGAAAATGGAGATGAAGATGGAAATGGAGATGGAAATGATGATAGAAATGGATATAAATATAGAAAAAAATGATGGACCAAAAAATTAATTCCATGGAATTGAATGCAATTCCATGGGTTACATCATGAAATTCATTTCTATCCATTTTGAATTTCATTTTCATTTTCAATACCACCATATCAAATATAGGAAATGAATTCCATTTCCAATTCCACCATAGTAATAGTGTAGTTGTTCTTCTAAACTGTAGATTAAAAAGGGAACAAAAACTTTTGAAAAGGCGCTTTTGCTCCCGTTTAAAACGGTTAAAAAGGGAACAGCCAAAAGCTTTTATTAAAAAGTGTATTAAACAAGAAACCTTGCGCCTCACTCTATTCCTTTTTGCCTCCCCGTCTTCTGGCCTTCTTGCTTCTAAGTTCTAACCCTTCCCTCCTTGTCCTTCTCCATCAACGCGCTGTTTGTTTCCAGTTGCCGTCGTCTATCCATCCTGTCCGTTCCCGGTTGGTTGCTGTGATGCCGCAGGCTGGTGGATTTGGGCAGCTCTGTCAAGGTGTAATATATCACCGACTTTGGAAAAAAGGGTATTCCTACTTGCTGGGGTTTTAAATTTCGCATATTTTGGAGTCTCTTCCCTTATGTATCAAGGAATTTTCGCATCTTTGGCGGCTTTGATGTTCAACTACGTTAAATGATTTTGTTTACCGTGATTGCTGGAAGCTTTTTGTGGTTGTTTAGGATGATTACTTTCGTTTGCTATTTAGGTGATTGAGTTCGTAGCTGCTTCACGTTTCTATGTTTTATTCACTGTGTTTGGCTGTATTTTATTGCTTGCTCATATGTCGTTTGAAAACCTCAGGGTCTTATTTTGTTTATGGTGATTACTTTTGTAGTTGCCTTGTCTTTCTTAGCTTTACTTAATTTGTTTGATATTTTTGGGCTGTGATTGTTAACAGATATTTGTGCTTTTATGGCTTTACTCATGTGACTGTTTTAGATAGGTCTAATTTATGGGTTTATTGTTTTGATTTTGTTGCAGTTGCCTTGCGTTTCGAGGTTTTGTTCACTGTGTTTGCTTGTATTTCATTACTTGCTCGTATGTCGTTTGAAAGCCTTATAGTATTGCAGATATTCTCGTATGTCGTTTGAAAGCCTTGCATTTCGTTCACTGTGTTTCGACGTTTTGTCTTTATTTTTGTTTATGGCGATTACTTTTGTTTGCTATTAAAGGGATGAATTTGTGGTTACCTTGTCTTTCTTAGTTTATGGTGGATCTGGGCTGACGCTATCTCACGCAGCTCCGTCAAGGTGTAATATATCACTGACTTTGGAAAAAGCGGTATTCTTACTTGCCGGGGTTTAAATTTCGCGTCTTTATGAGAGTCTCTTCCCTTGCGTATGAAGGAATTTTCGCTTTTTTGGCGGCTTTTTGATGTTCAACTGCGTTAGATGATTTTGTTCAACGTCATTGCTGGAAGCTTTTTTGGGTTGTTTAAGGTGATTACTTTTGTTTGCTATTAAGGGGATGGAGTTCGTGGTTTGCCTCCTCTCTATCGGATGTATTCATGTTGTGTCTGTCGTCGTTGAGGTGTGATAGTTAGTGGACATTGACATTGTTTTGTTCATTTTCTGCTTGGAAGTTTGGATGCCTCGTTGGGTCTAATTTATGGGTTTACTCATTTGACAGTTGCCAGATGGTTGTGGTTGTTTATTTATTTCTATCAAGGGGAAGGAGTTTGAAGTTGTTCTTCTTTGTGGTTGTTCCTATTTCTGAATTGCTATATTCAATTGCTTGCGCAGCTTTGGTTTGAAAGCTTGGATGCCTTTAGTGTCTGATATTCAACTTATTTTTTATTTTGATTACTCTCTTCTTTCTGGGTTATTTGCAATTTGTATTGTGAATGTTAATGGGCATTCATATGATTGGTGGTGCCAGTGATTTTGTGTTTTCTGGGATCAATGTATTCACTTTGTATTTTTATTTTCTGGACTATAATTGATTATATTGTGGTGTTTGTCTGTTGTGATTATTAATAAATATGTTATAATTAACAAATGATTCATTTGCATTGTTTTCTGGAAACACAACCCCATATCCTTGTTGTGCCCTCTCAGCTGCCGAGCACCGCTCCGCATTCAATTGGAGCGCCCAACAACTCAAGCACAGAGTCCTCTAAATCTAAGGTATGGTCCTATTTTAAAACTGAATATGTTGTTATTTTAAACCTGATTATGAAATAAATTTTTTTATATTAATGAATATTTTAAATTTAAATATATTACATTAAAAATAATATGAAAATATTATGTTAACAATGATTTATTTAATAATTATCACGTTTTTGTTACGATTTTGTTTTGGATGGTCAAGAAATATTTTGACTTCATTATTTGATCTATGGATTGCTGATGAATTTCGAAATATGTACTTTTCAAACTGATCGCCTTCTTTTTATTCTATCAACCAATATTTTTGACTTTATTGTTCTGTCCCCTTTTTCGCATTGATTTAAAAATTAAAAATTTACATTTTTACGATCTATTACCTTTTTGTTTCTAAATTTTATTCGAATGTAATTGTTTTGGGGTTGACAAATATTTTATGCTACTCATTAACTTCAATTGATTTTTTTTAATTTAATCATCTTATCAATTTTATTATTTCTTTGTTGTATTTCGAAAACTGTTATTTTCAAATTAATCACCTTTTTTTTTGTTCCTTCTCTTGCTTCATCTGGATTATATGGCCAAATCTTCAATTGGATTTAAAATTAAAATTTTGCAGTTTTATGATGAATTACTTTTTGTTTTAAAAGATACTTTTTTGTTCCTTCTATTTCACCTAGATTTTTTGATAAAATTTTCACTTGGATTTAGAATTAAAAATTTGCAGTTTTATGAGCAGTTATCCTTTTGTTTTAAAATTTAATTTGAGTGTATGACCAAGATTTTATGCTATTCATTAAATTGATATATTTTTTAATTTATTATCGTAATAATTTTATTATTTTCTAGATTTTTGATCAAAATTTTCACTTGGATTTAAAAATAAAATTTGCAGTTTCATGATGAATAACATTTTTATTTTAAAATTTAATTTAATTTGAATGCATTGAGAGTTGTCAAAGTTTTTATGATTCTCATTAAATTGATTTAATTTTTAAATTTTATTGTCGTAATAAATTTATTACTTTCTTGATGGATTTCGAAAGCTGCAATTTCCAAATAAAGATCTTGCTTTTATTGTGTGAAAAAAATATGTGTTTTTCCCTTCTCTTTTCAGTTCGATTTTAAAGTTAAAAATTTACATTTTTATGATCCATTACCTGTTTGTTTTAAAATTTCATTTGGGATGTGACAAAAATTTTATGCTACTTCTTAAATTTATTTGATTTTTGGATTATTTTTTCCAAATAAGTTTATTAGTTTTTATCAACTTTATTAGTTTTTTTTGATGGATTGCGAAATATCTAATTTTCAAATTAATCTCCTTTTTATTCTCTCAACAATTATTTTGACTTTTTTGTTGGGTCTCCTTTTTTTACTGTCTTAAAAAATTAAAAATTTACAGCTTTACGACGCATTACCTTTTTAAAAAAAAAATTATTTGAATGTAGTTAGAGTTGACAAATATTCTACGCCACTCATCAAATTCAATAATTTTTATAATTTATTTGACCGGTTTTTAAATCTGTAATTTTCAAATTAGTCACGTTTTTTATTTTCTCAACTTATATTTTGATTCCTTTGTTCCTTCTCTTTTTACCTGGATTTTTTGATCTAAATTTTCACTTGGATTTAAGAAATACAAATTGCAGTTTTATGTTATTATTTGAGAGTTGGCAAAGATTTTATTCTCCTCATTAAATTTATTTAACTTTTAAATTTATTATCATAATACTTTTATTATTTTCTTTAAGTGATTTTACACAATTCGGAGAGGTAATTATATGATATTGGTTTTATCTTGACTGTGTAGAAATGTTTTTAATTGATTTAGTAGTTTGCCAAACCACCCTTTTCCTTTTTTTAATTTTAATGTATTGTTTTTATACTATCAACAAATATTTTGACTTTTTCTATTTTTTCCAGTTTTTTAAAATTAAAAATGTGCAGTTTTTATAATCAATTACAATTCTGTTTTTAAATTTCAGTGAAGAGTCGACAAATAATTTACATTTATTATTAAATTCATTTAATTTTTAATTTTTTATCCAAAGAATTTTATTATTTATTTGATGGATTTTGAAATATGAAATTTTCAAACTAGTCACCTTTTCTTATTTTTCTGTCAACAAATATTTCGAAATCTTTAATTTTTTTAATTCATCACCTATTATTTACTTTGTCAACATATATTTTGATTTTTTTGTTGTCATTTTCTCTCTTGGATTTAAAAATTGATAATTTTCTGTATATTATGCATTACCGTTTTGTTTTAAACTTTTATTTGAAATTAATTATTAGAAAATCATTAAATTCATTTGATTTTTAAAGTTTGTTATCGTAACAATTTTATTTTGTTTATGGATATTGAAATCTGTAATTTCTAAATTGATCTCCTATTTTTATTTTATTAACAAGTATACTGACTTTTTTGTTCCTTCTCCTTTTTCATTTTGATTTTAAAATTTAAAACTTGGCACTTTTATAGTATATTACCGTTCTGACTTTTTATCAAATTTCTCACTATAGTTTATAAAATTAAAAAATTGCAGCTTTATGATGCATTACCTTTTTTTACAATTTTATTTGAACCTTGAAATTGACAAATAGTTTATGCTACTCACTAAAACGATTTCGTTTTAAAATTTTTATCCTTTTTCCACTTTGATTTACAAATTAGAAATTTGTTGTTTTATGATGCATTACCTTTTTCAAAAAATTTTATTTGAATGTGAGTTGACAAATATTTTATGTTACTCATTAAGTTAAATTTTTTAAAATTTTACCATCGTAAATAATTAATTGTAATTTCTTTGATGGATTTCAAAATCTACAATTTTCAAATTAATCACCTTTTTTTATTTTATCAACGAATATTTTGACTCTTTTTTATATAAATATTTTTATTTTTCACCCGGATATTTTATCAAATTTTCACTTGGATTAAAAAATGAAAATTTGCAGTTTTATGATGAATCACCTTTTTGCTTTATAATTTAATTTGAATGTATTTATTTGAGAGTTGGCAAAGATTTTATGCTCCTCATTAAATAGATTTAATTTTTAAATTTTAATATTGTAATGATTTTATTGTTTTCTCGATGGATTTCGAAATATGCAATTTCCAAATTAATATGTTTTTATTCTGTCAACGAATATTTTGATTTTTTGTCCTTTCTCCTTTTTCCAGTTTTTAAAAATTAAGAATTTTCTGTTTTAAAATTTTAGTTTAGGGTCGACAAATATTTCATATTACTCATAAAATTAGTTTAGTTCGATTTTAAAATTACCAATTTGCTGTTTTAGTATTAATTAGGGTGGAAGAAAGAGTACAAGGGATGATTACGGGAAAACAAAAGCTTGGCTTTCTAAGGGCCCATTTGGTACATTGGAATTGATTTTGATGGAGATGGAAATTGAATCTAAAAGTACATTTGGTATGCTATAAAAATAGAATCTAGTTTTTATATAAAAAAGACTAAAATATCCTTTTAAAATTAAAAAATTAAAAATCTTTTTCTTCGCTTCTCCACCTTCGCCCAACTGTGCAAGGTGCTGCTCGCTTTCTCTGGCTTATGTAGTGGTTGGCATGAACCCGAGGATGGAGTCGCCGTTGAGGATGGAGTCCCACTTATGTAGTCTTCTTTTGGAGTCACCATCGGGTATGGAGTCGCCGTTGATGGGTGTTGCCGTCTAAAGATTGAGAGCATCTGGGTTCATCGAATGAAAGATGGTCATCGGGGATGGAGTCACCGTCCGTGGGTGTTGCCGTCAGTGAGTGTCAATGGTTTGTGCTCCAAACCTTCCGAGCAATGGTTGGTGTCGATGGTTGGTGAATGACTCCGTCGTCGGTAATGGAGTCGGCATACGTGGTCCAGACCTTCCGACTCCTTCGTCGGTAATGGAGTCGGCATACGTGGTCCAGACCTTCCAAGCTGCTCCAGACCTTCTGAACTGCTCTCTAGCAGCTGTGCTCGTCGACGGTGGTTGGTGCTCTCTGGCAGCTGTGCTCGCCGACGTATGAAGATGAAGAACAATGGGGGCATACCTGGAATTCCATGGAATTTTGAACAATTCCATGAGTCATGTGATGGAAGCCATTTCCATCAAAATGGCTTCCACATGGAATTGAATTCCGTGATCCATTTGCATACCAAACAAGCTTGCAATATGGAATTCAATTCCATTTCCATTTCTAAGAGGTGATTTCCACCATACCAAACAGGCCATAAGATAGGGAGCCCGGAAGCCGAAATTAGTTGTCGAAGTTGGTGGGGTAAGATAAGCTTAAGAGGACTATAGCATACGCTCTGTAAATTCACTTCGCTTAAGTACAGGGAAAGAGAATAGTTTCATGGATTGTGTTCTACCTTCTCAGGAGCTTTCTCTTAATTCTATCATGAGATGAAAACATGTGTAGTGCTTGCCCAAGACCAATCGATCGGTGAAGGAAAAGAAATTGTAAATGTAGCAGTTGTGTATTTACATGGTTGGAGGTATTAGAGGTTGTGCACAGTCGTAAGGTTATATAGGAGTGTGCGCGCGCACGCACACATCCACACATAGTGGATTGAGTAATCTACAGTGTATATGGTGTTGTATTCTATGTATGATGTATGTGAATGAAGGTCCTGAAGATAACAAGAATGGATATCTTCTTGAGGTGAAAGAATCCATATTTTTAGATAGTATATGTTGCGTTAGTATGGCTATTATAAGTTTAAGTGAATAGAATCTCATTGAAGACGCCATTACCTCGAGCTCGATCTGTTTCAATCAAGGGACAGGTCATGGATGCCTTGTGGTGTCCCCTACTCTCGAATGAGTTTATATACATAACTTATGCCTCACAATTCACAAGGTTTTTTTTCCTAACCCATATATATTCTTCTAGAGGTTTGTTTCTCACTCGACCCAGCTAGAAACTCTAGTTTTAGACTCGGAGTGAGAATCTGGAAATGGAATTGATTTCCATATCCATGCATTTTTGGTACCATGGAATTGGCTTCCACACCAAAATCATGGAAATTGAATTCTACCTGCTCACCTATGGAAATGAAATAAACTCCATGGAATCCTGATTTTACCCTTCAGATTACCTGGATAGCACCCAGCATCGATGGCACCCACGACGATGGCACCCACGACGACGGCAACCAGTGACGACGGCAACCACAACGCTTCGTCTTCGTCTTCGACAGTGAACCCGTCGCTTCATCGTCAACCGAAACGATGGCACCCACGACGATGGCAACCAGCGACGACGGCAACCACGACGCTTCGTCTTCGACAGTGAACCCGTCGCTTCATCGTCAACCGACACGATGGCACCCACGACAGCAACCGGCATGATGGCACACCGACGACGGCAAACTTCCGTAAGCATTCCCATTTCCGGCGATAATTCCTTCCTTGTATCGCCGGCGAGCATTCCTTCCCCTGCCGTCATTGTCGACGCTTCGCTTTCTGGGATGAAGAAGGATCTGAGATGAAATTTTTAATTGAAAGGGTATTTCGGTCTTTTTAGATAAAAATTGAGTTCCATTTCCATGACATATACCAAACGTACTTTCAAATTCAATATCCATTTCCATTTCTATTTCCATTTCCATATCCATCAAAATCAATTCTACTATACCAAACAATTTGGGTCCGTTTGGCAAAGCGGTGGAGAAGTACTTAAGGGCTTATTCACACAAGCCGAGACAAATATGTGAAGGAGATTGTCTCGTTTTACAGAAAAACACTGTTGAACGTACTTTTGGGGTGTTTGACCGCTTTGCCAAACACCCCCAAAGTCAGTGATAAAGATTGAGTACTGAATGGAATTAAAGGGTATCTGATGGTGATGGTGGTTGTAATACAGGGATCCAACGTATCACACAACAGATAAAACCATTAATAGCATGATGATGATGATGGAGGGACACTGATGTTCTTTGGGGCCATGATTAGTACTATTATTATTATAAATGGAATCATTGAGAGGTTTGTTAGCTTACATACTGATGTTCATTAATAGCCTGATGATGATGATGTCCTGACGGTGATAGAGGGACACTGATGTTCATTGGGGCCATGATTAGTAATAGTACTACTACTATTATTATTATGAATGGGAATCATTGAACTCCTCACAACCACATGAACTCCCTCCGGATAAGCATCACCTTTTCGCGACACCTATCACTTCATGGCATTGCCTTCTTTTGATTGCTTCCCCTTAATTAATTAATTTTTTGTTTGCTTTTATCTCTCATGAAAGTCATATATATTGCAGTGTATCTAATTGTCTGGTATCAATCATATATATATATCACTACTCCCACATGGCTGGTATTTAGTAATATTCTGTCAACAAATATTTTTCAGTTTTATGATGTATTGCCGTTTTGTTTTACAAATTTTATGCTACTCATTAAATTTAATTTTTTAATTGTAATAATTTGTTGATTGTTTGATGGATTCCAAAATATGCAATTTTTAAAATCTAATATCTTACTGTTTTAATAATGGATATCCAATGTTATTAAAAATAAGCAACCTTATTTTTAATTAAAATATATGTGCATGTTTTAAAAATTGATGAAAATTTTGTTTAATATGTGAAATTATTATTTTTATAATAGAATGAGAAGGGAAATTTGATAAAATGGTGATCATAAAAATACAAGGGAGATTTATATATCATAAAATAGAGATCTTTTCACGTTATTTTGATAAAATGTAGACCTGGTTATTATATTTTACTCTTCCAGCCATAATTCATCAAATTTCGAGCACGCTGCATTTTTAGTTCAATGCACCATCGTTTTATCGTTCGTATATTTTATCCAACTTGCCTCTAATTTAATTTTTTTTTCAAACAAACAATTCTCCTATGATCTTAAATGTAGAGTTAAATAACTAATTTTTAGAAATTTTAAATAATTAGTTTACTAGTTGTAACACGTTGGCTTATCTAAAGTATTGCTTTCAATTATAAGTAGGGAAAACTCCTCTCTTAATGAATTTTTTTTCTTAATATGTGTAATTAATTGAGCGGGTTGGAAACCTATATTTATAAATTTAAAGGGTAAAGTACATTGATGGTTTACTTTTGAGATTAAAGTAAACATCTTTATTTGCTCTTATATTAACGATAGAAGAGATGCATTTTTTTTGTTATTTATGTCACTTGCAGTTAATTTTTATTTCCACATGCTGGAAACAAATGTAATGTCATTAAAGAAATACCCTCAAGGTAGAAGGAAAAGTCTCAATGCGGCCAAATAATCTAGTTGGATTTGATGATAAATTTGCTAGTGTTGAATCATACGTAAAAATTTATTTTTTGTCAGATTATTTGGTTATATGGTTCTAACATATATTATAACATTTTTTCTTTTATACATCTATTCTTTTATATATATGTTGTAGGGGTTACATATCTTCAGAATATTTTATGTTTAGACTATTTTCTGAGAAAAATGAGATGTTTTCAGTTTTAGAGACACAGTTCTAGAAATTATAAGGGGAAAGAATGTAAATTCTCGGTGTGAATCTGATGAATCTCAATTCGACGGTGGACCCTTAAATGATGCAAGTATAGTAAACTTTTAGAGTAGTGGAATATTTATGAGATGATCATCATCGGCTAGCGTCAACTCAACCATTAGATCTTGTATAATCAACCAGTAGAGCAATGGAGGCTCAACAGCCACAATTGTCTGACACTAAGCTTTTGTTTTTCTCTACTTGGGAATTAATAAGGTTGACATTTTGATTATTTCAGATTTCGATTTGTTTTTTGTCTCCTTTTTTAAGAGGCTCTGTCATTGTATAGGGGCAATGCTTCAATCTTGTAGAATAACATAAATTGGTAAGCTCCATTTGATAATGCAAAAGGGAAAAAAGGCATGTTGATGATCTGGTAGTGACATACAACAGAACTGAATTGAATTGTTGTTTATATATATGTGTGTCCTGAATAATATTAAAATATAGTTTGTAATATAAAGAGCGAGATAGCATATATGAAACAACCTGATGTGGATGGATGCATTTCAATCGCTTCATATATGATCTGAATTCATCATCTCTAGCAACATTTTATCCCTCCATTAATCACAGACCACTAAAATATACAATTAAGTAAAACTAATTAATCATGTTAATCATCATCCTTTTATTATTAACTAGCTTATACAATAACAATAATATTAAACCTTATCTCACTAGGTGGATTTTAATTTATTACATGAATCGTATGTCTCTATTATTCTAAATTATGGTTCACTAAGAAAGCCATCTTCAATGACTTCATTGTGCAGCTAGCTTATACAACATGGTTCAGAATTAAAATAATCTTCCTAACTCATCTCACCCTTAAGCATCACGCCAATGGAAAATATAGTTGAATAATAATATCAAGATTGGCATTTATGTTGATCTCTCTTATTTTGGTACAGTAACATAAAAAAACTTCCTCTCTTTAATCCAGGTACGAAGGAGAAGATGAAATAAAAGGCTTGAACCCGCCAGGATATATAGAAACCACTTATAGGCACTTCATTAATATATTCCTTTTACTTTCAGTATTATTGAGCTCCATTTGATCTTTTAGAAACAATGGAGGTTCTTATGGAAATGGAAATTGAAATGAATTATTGCTGAGATATGAAACAACTATGGCCATAGAAGGCCCTACAACTGGATTTTATTGAACACAGTAGAACCAGATGCGGATGCAGTCGT
>JANTPZ010040148.1:0-12828 GCA_025593235.1 Vachellia pachyceras | reverse complement strand
GTTTTCTGGTTATCTTTAGTTATCTTTTGAAAACAAATTTGACAAAAATTCTGCATTATTGCTAGATCTTTTGATGTCACTTGCACTTAGATATCAGGATTTTTGCATGATGGGCTGTTATGGAACTAGAATGAGTCCTTGAGATATTTCATTGAACTTGGCATTAAGCCTAAACAAATCCATGCTTAAATATCAATGCAATTAATCTTGGTGAGTTAAGATGAAGTGAGTAAGATAGTTGTGAGGAATTTGAGCCTGAGTTATTCATCCTTAATAGTGTGATGTCATCAAGTTTGGTAACTTCCTAGAACTTGTCTCAATCCTTAATTCAAGACCACATTAGCTCTTAGGAATTGTGAATATGATAATGGCATTCTTTTCAAAACCCTTTGACCAAACAGCAACCCATGCATCTTAAATCCCCTTGTTTAACCCCTTGAGCCCTTCATTCATTCTTTAAAATTCCACCCTTGGTTAATGAACATTGCATGTTGACTATTAGGATAGCTTCAAACATTTTGAGCTACCAAATGCTTGCATGACATTTGTTAAAATTTAGTAGCTACTTTGATTGTTACAGCTGTGCATTTGAGTACAGTTTGAGGTTCATTATTAGAAACTTGGAACTCTTTATTGGATGTTAAAAAAAAGGGAGATGTTGAAGAAAAAAAAGAGAGTTCACAGAAAAAAAAGAAAAAAAAAGTGATATGTGTGAAAAAAGAAGAAGAAAAGGAGAGAGAGAGAGAGAAAATATATAGATGAAAAAAGGGGGCAAAAGAATATATGCACATGAGAGTGGAAAAAGATTGAAATGACAGACACTTATTTGTTGATATGCATACATTTGGTGTCTATATCTTGGGACTGATTTGGTACATGGCCTTATAAGTCTTTAACAACAAGCATCACTGTTTTGAAGGACTGAGTGCATGTGTTTATTAATCATTGACACTTTAATCCATTCCATCATCAAGCCTCTCCAACAATACAACCCTCACAAAGTCCCTTTGATTCACAAAACCTTTCTGCAATTGAGTGGTGGACATGTAGAATAGTTACAAGCCTATAGTAAAGCCTAGACTTGATGACTTTGAGAGAAAGAACCCATGTTGATGAGAGTGAGTGAAACACATTTCCAGTGAGGAATCTCATCTATCATCTACCTTCCTTGACTAAATTGCACAATTTTCATTAGCATGGTTTGCCTTGGACTTGTGTCATTTTCTCCTAGAACTTGAGACTCAATTTTATTCCATTATTTTTCCCGGAGTGTAAAAAGTGAGTGTGGGGGAATTTGATAGATCCATATTGTGCATGAAGAATATTAACCTTTTAGCATGTTATTTGAGCTTTATTGGATTAATTAAAGGATATTTTTGTTAAAAAGATATTAAAAGAAATTGTGGCCAATTTTGAGATATTTTACCACTCCTTAAGTCACTATTAAAGTGCATTTGTGTTAATATGCAGGAATCTTAAAGGATCAAGGCCTCAAAATGCTAAAAATGCTCTCTGTGCCACATGCTTCAGCCAACAGAAATTTTGGCTGAAGCCAACGAGGATAAATTGCCCTCTGTGCCACATGCTTTAGCCAACAAGTTTGTTGGCTGAAGCCAACAATGTCTGACGTCCGTACAGCTACAGTAAATCACATGGGCAACCAATTGAAACAGAAAATGTAACCAATTTAGTTAGATTCCAACCAGAAACAATGGTGCAATCTTTTACCCAATCCATCCTTTTATCCTAAAGGCATTCTTTTATCCAAGAGGAACTATCTTTACCGAAGAAGCATCCTTTTATCCAACAACTTTATTCATTCTGACAATATCCATCCACATTTTACAAAACCCATCTTTTCTCATGGAAGCATCACAACATTGACCATTCCTTTTTGCCTCCACTCTCTCCATAATTATTTTTTCGTGAGTTCCCTAAGCATTCTTTTTTTTACTCCTCCATCTTCATCACTCCAAAATTTTTTTCCCTCTCAGTCCGTCATCTCTTTTACTGTACTTCCAGATCTTATCTTGTCTTGCCTTCCTTCATCATTCCATATTTTCCTCCCCCCGATATGCTTCTTTCTCTTGGTCACATGAAACTGTCGCGTAAGCTTTCCTTCTATCCGTCACGCCTTTAGATCTGATCTCCTTCTTTCCAGTTATTCAACCCATACACCTCCTGCTTCCATCTCTTCACTCTATTGCATTTTGCTCCAACTCGTCCATCACTACCTTTAGCTCACGTTAGCGAGATCTCTCCGCTACCATTGCCCGTTTCTTCCATCTCTGCATCTTAGCCTCTCTACCTCGAGTGTGTTGCTATTATCAGCCATGGATGTTCTTGGACTTCAGATCGCTGCTGCTGCTATGGTGAAGTTCTTCATGTCTAGCTAATTTCATTGCTTTCCTGGGAGTCGTGATTGGACCAGAGCTTGATTCACAGGGAGTTGCTCATTCTCACTGAATAGCCCTCTTTATGATTTAATGCTTGGTTTTAATTCTTTAGTGGAATCTGTACTGAATAGATTTATGTAGGGCTCAAGCTTGTTATCTCCGTGATAATTCATGTAGCTGATTTACGCCACATTTTCAGATGATAAACTTCTTGATTCATAGTAGTTATTAATTGATTCATTGTGCTTGTTTGAGACTTTGATTGATTAATAGTGAATGACGCATGAATAATGTCGATCGATGTTGTTCTTGGAAGTGGCCGAGTAATATCCGTTTTATTTCTCTGATTGAACTCACGTGAGATTTATTGCTGTTAAGAGATACAAGTGAACTCATGTTGTGGAAGAGGCGATGAAGGGAAAATCATAGACTCTCAGGAAGCTGTTTACATACAAATTCACTTTCCTATTCTAGCTTTGTTGCATTTCAATTTAGGTGACCAAAAAAAAAGAACCACATAAATAATAGTTAGGATAATGTTTTTGATCTAGATTTGAATCACAAGACCGTTTCCCTTAATCTTGCTGAATTAAATTGATAACACTAACTAATTACCTAGAGACATTCAAGCTCCTTAGAGAATCGACCTTAAGTTGTGCCGCTATTTGCATAAACTTAAGAATTAAATTTAGTCTTAAGAATTAAATTGGTATCCTCGTTGACAACAACATGGTCAGCAACCATGTGGGTGATCATACAAATGATGTTGCTTTATTTTTTAATGGCCTTTTCAGAAAATATGGTTCAATCGAATTTCAATTCCGAATACCTTGACATCTGCAAGAGGTTGAATGGCTATTGAAGATCCTTAGCACAAGAACAAAACCTAAGTTTTGTGGTAAAATATAGGTTTTACCCCAAAGCTAAATTTTATCCAAATATTCATATTTTTCAGAAAGGTTATTCTAGAGACAAATATAGATTTGAAACCTATGTTTTGAAAAAGCTATTTTAATTTCTTGTCAAATTACACACTCTTTCTTAACAAATTTTCTCTTTTCTCTTTTTTCTTTCTTTCCCTTTTATCTTTCATACTTATGTTTTGCATCGAAATCCATAAAAGTTATTTTCACTACAACTTCTCAAACACAATCACCTTTTCAAAATCCAGGTTTTGTCTTGGAATCCGTAAAAAATATTCTTTCAAAATTTATTCTTTAAAATTTAAGGTTTACCTCAAACTTTGTAAATGCTATTCTCCACCGTAATGCCAAACGAGCTCTAAGACTTGGTTATTAATTGTGGTACACCTTGGCAAATTGTTGCTTCAATTATATTGCTGTAATTGTACTCCTCCTTCTAACGGTTGTTCAAACTATATTTTCTATTATCCAAGTGGTAAAGTAAATTCACAGCCTCATATGATAATAATATTGGAATTTGACTATTTGTGTCTCCTGATTTGGGTAATGTGCTTGTAATTAATGAAGAAATTTCTTGTACCAGGTTTTGTTGAACATAAAAAATTGCAAATTGGAGCCATAGAAATGTAATCCTATTCCCTGTTCCATGTTTTGTTTAAATATCGGTCCACTAAAAAATATATAAAAATTGCATATAAGTATAAATATATGAATACGCATACACACACAATTGGTATTTTGGGCATTGAAAATTGTTCTCCTGAACAGGGCATGCCTTCCCCAACTAGGCTTATCTCTCCCTTCCCTATGGCCAAGAATCAGTGAAGCCACTCGTCTAGGCTAGTTTCATTTTATAATGCTTCAACTTTTCACTTTCTAGAGTTTCTCTTTTAATATTTCAAAATTTATAAATAGTCATACTACAAATTCCAGTTCTAGTTAGATTAATAAATTTACTAAAAGTACCAATTTCTTTTTGAAACTATCTATTTAATAATTGATTGGTGACTTTTAACAATTAGTATCATTAATAAAAACTATTTTTTAACAGGTATATAAATTTCTTTAACAAAAGTTCCAACTAAAAGGTTCTTATTTTCTATATATAGGATTATGATAACTCTAAAACCATTTTCTATTAAAAAATAGGAGGGAGGGAGTATAACAAGGAAAGAATATAACAGCACAGGATAAAAAATTAAGGACTTAAATAATTAGTACTCAAGTTAAAGTGCATAAATAGCTTGAAGAGGCCTCAACAAAAGCTACGCCTCCAAAGAAAATCTTAGGATGTGTAGTGTGTATTATCCCAAATTTCGTATATAGAAATAAAGGCTAAACCGATGAGTTACGAAATGATTTGAGCCTCGTAAATAAGAAAAATAGAAAGGAAAATGCCTATAGACAAGAAAGAATGATCGACTAAGTCCCTAATCTTGAAAATTCTAAGTAAAAATGACCAAAGCGCAAAATTGTCATTTGGCCTAATAATAAGGGTAAAATGGTCATTTTGAATAATAGGGAATATGGCACAAAATGTCATCAAATAATAAGGACATTTTGGTAATTTGGTTAAAAGTCAACTCAAAAGTCAAGTTGACCAAAAAGTCAAAGTCAACTTAAAAATCAAAGTTGACAAAAAAATGTCAAAGTCAACCAAGGGTAAGGTTGGAATTAAGAAAAAGTAGAAAAAGTGATGGCATTCTGGAAATTATGAGAAAAGGAAGTTGCATTTTCGTAATTATGGATAAAGTACAAAAGGCAATGGTATTTTTGTAATTAAGGGTTTTTAGATGACTGGAAGACAGAGATGTAATTATTTGAGGTAGCAAGAGTCCTCAAATATCAGAGACCCGAACTGAGAAAATTTTAGTGGGGTCATAAAGTAATTAATAAAATTATTACCCGATGTCCGGTGAGGGCAGTTTCCTTGTATAGAGAACAATAGTGCCCGAAAAGCCCGAAAAAAGTATTTTCTTAGAAAATTAATTACGGAAAATCCGGGAAAATGAGAAACGGAAAAGAGCTAGAGAATCAGGGAAAAATATAGAATTTTTCCATGTCCTTAAGTCAAATTGGCTGCCAGAAGCCCGTTTTACGATGTTGCACGCAAATCGAGGAATCGTGATGAGTTACGAGGGAAACCCAGAGATGCTATGGACGAAGACATGATGCCACCTAGGCAAGGAGGCCTATGGAGTGGTGCCACACGAAAGATAAAGTCTCCAAAAAAGTAAAAAGGTAGTTACACACATAAAGGGTACTTTACAGAAATGCATGACACCTGATCATTTAACTGGACTGGGCAAAGACCCAACCAGCAAAAACTGACACCTAGGGGTCTGAAAAGTTGCTTTTTCAGCTAGGAGGAGACAAGGTGATGTGGCTCAATATGAATCAAGTGTTTAGCTACTTGGTCTCCAAGTTTTATTCTACATCACACAATTTTTCAAGAGCAACTTTAACTAAGCTTTCCCTCTCTCTTCCCTCATAACTCACACCCTCTCTCCCTCTCTCATGGTCTGGAATTTCTCTCTTTCCAAGCTCCAAAACCGTCACCTTCAAGCTCTCAAGAGGAAGAAGAAGAAGAAGAAAGCTCACACAATCTCAAGGTAAACACACCTAAACAACCATCTCTTTCCATTTCTCTACTCCTTACAACTTCTACGACCTCTTTAGTGGTTGTTTTCCTTGATCAAAGCCATCTCTTTGAAGATGAAAAGTTAGGGTTTCAAGGTTGGAAAATGAAAAAGAGAAGGCTTTTGAGGTAGTAAAAGGTTGCAAGTCCTTTCTTGAGTAGTAAAGAGTAGTTTGGTGTGTATTGTTGGTTGTTTGTGTTGATGTAAGAATTTTTAAAACCCTAAAGCTAGAAGGTTGGTGCTGTCCAGTTTGGGATGGAAAAGGGAAAGGTTGTGATTGAGTCATATAATGCTTGAATGTTGGATGGGAAGCAAGAATAGGTGAATATGTGTAAGGAAAAGTTGAAAATTCTAAACCCTCCCTTTTGTTCTTTTTTTCAAAAAAAATTGAAAGAAATAGAAGGAGTGGGATTTTGATGATTCTAATGCTTCCAATGGCTTTAGAATGAAGTTTTGTGTAGGGTAAACAAAAAGGAAGGGATTTGAGAAGCATTAGAGGCCATAAAACCAAGTTTTGGAACTTGTAGGGTTCTTGAAATGTGGAAAGGGAGCATTATTACATTTTTGTGTTTTCTTGCCTTGTTGGTGGTTGGAAATTTATAAGCATATTATTGTATGGTGTTTCGGAAGTTGAGACCTCTAAGAGCACTTTTGGAAGTGGTCCAAGAGAACTTTAAAGTTTAAGAAAAACAAAGCTAAGCTAAAGGTAGCAAGACTGCTAAACTAAACCTATGTTTCATGAAACTTTGTTGTGAATGCTAAACTAAACCTAGTTTGAACATGTCACATGTTATATGCTCATACACTTGTTTTAAAGTTGTAATATGCTTATTCACAACACTTTTGTTTAGTTAGTTTTGCTATTGGGATTTCAAATCTCATTATCCACCAACTAACCATGTAGGTGGAAGCTCAAGAAAGGGTAATGAAAATGTTATTGATGAATGAAGATGTTGCTCTTGCTTGCATGATTTTTGTATAAGCATATGAGTTGCTAAACTTTCCATGAAGTTGTCTTGATTGTAACCCTTAAACCTCAACATGAAGTAGCATGTAAATATGTGATGATGCATACATGAAAATGGGCTAAAAGTGCTAAGGAATGGTAAAGAGATAATCATGCATGAAAGAGGTGGATTAATGAACCAAAAAGAGGTTTTGGTGAATTTTAAGAAAAGTTGGTTTTCAAAGCTTAAGGGTCCCAAAGGCCCTGAAAAAATGAATCTGTTTCCAGTGGTGATTTAAAATAGCAAACGAGCCTCAAATGGTTTGAAATTTTCCAGTCTGAAACTACACATCCTGAGCTTTAAAATATATAAAGTTTGTAAATTTTGGATGTCTACATTAAGAGATATGATTTTTCAAATTTAAGGGAAAAATTGGAAAAACTGACAGCGACCACTTGGACATAGCCACGATTTTTGAATAAACTGTATCAAATGGGCAAGAATTGGAACCAAGGAGTATTCTTACCCTATAGTTCACTTAATAAAAAATTTAGAAATTGGAATCACTCAGTTTCAAATTTTCTAGAATTAATTATGATTTTTCAAAGTTGGGCCAGAAATCTGGAAAATGAGCTAATGAACAGTAACAACATTAGAAAAATTTTTAAAGTCACTAAAAAAGCCAATTTAAGTTATCCAAGGCCCAAGAGTGGTTCATAAATGATCAAATAAGTAAATATAGGGGGAAAATAAGAGGTGTTACATAATGCATGACATGGATTAATTTATTAAATATGAAAAGATGATGGTTTGAGTTTTAACTGAGTTAAGAGTTGACGTAGTGAGTTATATCAAGCTATAGTTGAAACATTGAATCATAAATGAGTTAAAACTTGAAGCACTGCAAAGTTAATTTTTCCAAAAGGAAAAAAAAAACCAATGCTAGAGAAACAAGATCTTGTACTTAACCCATCCCTATAATCTATGTCATACTGTATAAAAGAACAAGATCTGGTACTTAATCGGCACTGTAAAATTCACCAGGAACTACGTTTTCCCATCCACCTTTGCCGTCAGGTTAAGCACGCCGGCTTGAGTTTCAACGGAGCTCCACTTCTTTGCAGTCTTCTTGCGCCCTTGATAGAACCCAGCTCCGGATCGGGCCGGTCTTATTCCGATTAAGAAAAACATTTACAGTGAAGTTGACAATATTGTACCGAATCCCAAGTTCATTGTTTCCATTATCGAATTAACTCAACCATGAAGACTATGGCGGAGCTGGCAGTTGCATACTTGCATTGGAGGTTTTGTTAAGTGGAGGAACAATGGAGGCTTCGATGGAGTATTTGGGCTCATTAGATCCCAGGGATAACTAAAGAGACAAGACAGTGATCCCCAGAGCAATTAACAAGCCGAACAACATTTACACAGTTCTTCGCCAGATCCACCATTGCCGCTCATGGTGACCCGCCTCTGGTTGTCGTCGTCATTTCTTGGCCAGCGACTTAAAGTGTGAAGCACGCAGCTAAGCGAGTGAGTGGCAAGAGGCAGTGTTATTAATATTTTGAGCGACAAGTTTTGATCTGAATCGAAAGTGATGAAGAAACTGTGATGGTCATGGTCAATGATTAGATTTTCATTTTGTACTCAATAAATTAGAGCGTAGGGGATTCTCGTTTTATGTTTTTACCCATAAAAAATGGGTAAAGTAGCATTTTCACCGTATAAATATATACGTTGGAGTATTGAGTATCCGGAATTGTTTTGGGATCAAATTCACCCCGGAAGTTTATAAAACATAACATTTTTCACATGGAGAAACGGATCTTTAACAGACCTTTATTTTCATTCGAATGAGGCATACGTTATTCGAATGAAGGCCTCATCATCAACGTATGTGATCTAGAGATGAAAGTAAAACTCATTCAATGATTTTTAAGTTCATTCAAATAAGTAGTAAGGATTTTAAGCCTCATCTTGAAATTTCATTCGAATAAGTTGCAGATAAGACACTTCATTCAAATGAGCTTCAAAATCAAGTATCAGTCAACTTCAAATGGATGTAACTTCTTCGTTTCATCCCTAAATTTGACAAATAACATATTGTTGGAAAGCACTTTAAGTCTACTTTCAAATGAAATAAGTGGATTTGAAAGTAGACTCAAACGGTTTTTCAACTATAGGTCATTTGTCAAATTTGTAGTTCAAAGAAAGAAGTGTACGATTCCAAAATTTTACCAAGGTGATATGAAATATAATTGAGGCTTGGCGAAGCCAATTATAAAATTTTTGGACAGGTATGAATAAATAATTGGGCCAAAAGTTATTTTAAGAAAATTTGAGAAAAATAAATAAGTCACACTACCAGAAAAATGTCATTTAGCGACGGAAAAATCCACTATTAAATGGTTATTTTCCATCAGAAAACTTCTATTTAGCGATGGAAAATATTAGCGACCTCATTTTAACGATGGAAAATAGCCATTTAACGACGGATTTTCTGTCGCTAAATTGTATTTTTCTGGTAGTGTCACCCAAAATTTATCAGAATAATTATTTTACATTTCTAGGGTCAAGTTTTGGGAGAAAATTACTTGGTGGATCAAAGGAATTGTTATTTCATCGGAGGAACTTTTTTTCAAAAAAAGGATGAGAGAAAAGGAAATTGGGGGCAATATGGCAAATTCACCCCACACTCATGTTAAACCGACATCAGCAGCAGCTTCATTCCTATTTCTTCCCTGACTCATAAATAGTAGAGGAGAAGCGAGAGAGCCAGAGAAAATTAGGGAGAGGAAGAGAGGGCCACCATCGTGAAGCTCACTGGACGAGAAGTCGTTGGGGCTTGTAAGCCGAGTTATTGTTTAAGTGAGTTTTCTGAACCCCTTTCTCACTCTCTAACCTCTCAATTGTTGCCTTCAGCGTTTATGGGTAACGTCTGTAAAGGGAATTTTGAGAGTGATTCATCCATTGAATCCATGTATGTGAGGAATTAGGATTCTTCAAGGTAAATCAATGTTGCGTGTGTGATTCTCTTTGATTTTGGAATCTGTATTGGTGTGGGTGTGTCACTGTTTTGGACAAACTCAGCTTGGTTCTGAGAAAATAATAAGGACAAAGGCTGTTGTAAATATTGTGTGGGTGTGTCTAAGGAAGAGTCCCACATTATTTAGGATTAAGAGGAGGAAAGAGCTTGCACATGATAAAGGCCACTGCAGATAAATCTGGTAATTTTTCCTTACCCTTTATGTGCAAATTAATTGTGTATTGGACACCCTTATTAAATGCTTTATAGAAATAAAAATAATATTTTGAATAAAGCTTTGACTAAGAAATTTTAGCATTTAATATGGAACCCAAAATTTGAAAAGGCTAATTTTTCGGATCAACATTTATTCCTTTAATACACTATAATGATGTATTTAAGTACATGTGGTTATTGTTTACAAAAGAGCAGCTTACGTTTTATGGCGTGGCTCTCTTTCAATATTATTAAAAGCATCATCATTACACTTTATGGGATACAAAGAGCAACGAATGGTTTTTTAATGGCTATCAATGTGATGGTTTTCTTTCAATATTATTAAAAGCAATGTTGGAAACTGATGCAAAGCATTTTTATGGCACAAGCTTAAAAGACTCGTGCATTTTGTGCGATCTTTGAGTGTCTAAATTGGGTGAAAAATTGGTTTTGAAACCTGTGATAGAATAAGGGTTTAAGGAGAGCCTTGTACTCCTCTCCTCTCCTCCTACATGGTCTTCTATTTGCTCGGTTCTATCATATCTTCCGCAGGTTCTGTATCCATGTATCCTTACAGGAAGAATCCGTTTAATCCTGGGGAGTGCCGCAACTTACTTGTCGGTAGTCACGGAATAGCTCTTAAGGACAATGTCCTCAAACACGACTCGGATTAATTGTTTATTTGTAGGTGTTGCTGCCACCAGGATGAGTACAACGTTGTAGAGAAGTTGGAAGATCCATTGATTTTTTTTTGTTGTATACTACAATCATAAGAGCTATTGCAGTATTGTTTTTTTTTTACACTCTTCAATAGTGGAGTCATTAAATAAGGATATCTCTAAACTTTATTATAATTTAAGAGTTATTATAATTAAAGAGTTTTACTTGTGTATTTTATTCTTGCATAGAAAAATTAAGTTGTGTCTCACATTTTTATGTGTTCCTCATTTCTCATTTCAAAACATTTTGAAGTCGCATGTGATTGGGTTGCTTTTGTCTTCATGGTGATATGGAGGTACGCATATGTTAATTCCAAAGCCACACAATTTCTTGTTCACCATTTTGTAATTTTGGTGAAAGTACTACATATATACAATTCCTGCTGCCCAGGTACGCGTATATATTTAGTGAAAGCACTACATATATATATTTATATATGGACAATTCGTTGTTTCTACTGTTGCTTCAATTATAGGTGCTTGTTCTTTAGTTTCCATCTTGTACACTTGTTTTTTGTTTAAACTGTTAGTGCAGGATAAGACCAAGAGGGGGTGAATTGGAATTCAGCAACGGTTTCTTCATCTTTCATTCTGAGTAAATCATACTCAGTGGTGAGCATGTTAACTCTGCTTTCTTTTACTGCTTCTGTGACTTCGTATGCTATTTCCAATGCATCCCACATATGCTTTGCTGAAGGCAAGGTACATACTTTAAAGAAGTCATCTTCATTTAGTGCAGCCTGCAACATTAGAATAGCTTTTCTGTTCAACTGCATCTTTTTCTTGTCCTCATCATTGAATTTTGCTTTCTGCTTTAGAACCAGTTGATCTTTGTCCTTTTTCATTGGCACGATGTTTCCTGTTTCAAAAACATCCCATAGATCAAAATCAGTAGCTAAGATAAAGTTTTGAAACTTTATTTTCCAAAAGGAAAATTTTTGACTATTAAAAGCTGGAGGTCTGGTGATGGATGCTCCATTTGTGAGAATGTGCTCGCCAAATCCTACCATGGATCTCTCTTGAAACTGTTAAGTTCTTTATGCAAGAGACCTGCTCTGATACCGAATGTTAGTGCAGGATAAGACCAAGAGGGGGTGAATTGGTCCCTTAAAAATTATTACAACTTAAAACACAAAAGCAAGAATAATATCACGGAGAAAGAAAGATGAACAAGGGAATTTATCCTGGTTCGGTCCTTCTGACCTACGTCCAGTCCTTAGAGCACCTCTGAGCTTTGAAATCCACTAACCACAGATAAATCAGGCTAACCAGCCTTTACAATGGAGATTCTCTCTCCCCCTTACAATACGTAATGAACAGAGTCTCACACTCTCTGTTTTCTGATCAATTCTTAGCCCAATAAATTCAAGGTCCCAACCTTGAATTATCTCACAGATTTACAGAAGATATTGCTCAAAGAAACTCTCTCAAAGAGTAGATAGCAATCAATGAAGTTCAGAATAAGAAATTAAGAAATCCACAGAGAGACAGATGAAAGGACTTTAATGCTCGTGAAGATGATTGGCGTGCCCTGTCTCGCAAATCGCAAAACAGTGTCGTTGGTAAACCTTGAAAATTTGCCAAGAATTAAATTTATAATCTCCAAGGGTTGTGTAGTTTCAACCCAGGGTCGTTCTCACCGGAAGCAAGTCGCGCGCCGAATAGTTATTAGCTTATGCTTGTGTTCGCTATGCAAAATGCAATTGGGTTTCGGTTTGAAATTAACTAATCTACTAATCTAGATACGGAAACTAAAACTTGTTTTTGGTATTTTTGAAATTGAGGAAGGAAAATTTGGGCAAAACTGGAATGAAGATGTAAGTGTTATGGAAAAATCCTCTTGAAAATGAATTGGGCCATCACAGTTCGCAAAGGGTTAGGTAGAGTAAATTGCTTTTCGCACTAAGGTTTCGAAATCATAAACCCTAACAATTCGAATGGGTCGGAGATGCACACAGTGACC
>JANTPZ010040147.1:0-14014 GCA_025593235.1 Vachellia pachyceras | reverse complement strand
AACGTAAGTCTGGATAACATCCAAACCACCTTCCTTAGCCTTCTGAATAAGATCTGGCCACATCTGAAACCAAGAAAAAAGATAGAAATTTTAGGTACTCATTTGATAAAAAAAACAAAAAAAAAAAAAGGGAACACCACGGGTGAGCTTAAAAATGATAAAGAAGAAGCAGAGAGATTGAGGGAGCACATCTCAGAGTAAGAGTGAAATAAAAATACCTCAGGAGTACTTCTTGGGTAATGAATGGATCCAGAGAGAAGAATCCTTCTTTGGCCATTGATAGTTATGGCTTTGCGATCGTAAGATACAGAGGCTGAAGCAGAACCGATAAGTGAACTAGCTAGAGCCAGAAGCAGCAGCACATTCCACATTATAATGAGCTTGGAGAAGCCCATGAGGACCATGAACAATAACAATTATAAAGAGAGAAAAAGTAATGTTCTTCTTCCTCAGCTTGGTAAAGCACTGGCCTTTTTCCTTTGCACTTTATTATATATATATATGCTTGGATGGCCTTTCCCTTAAATATGCTCTTTTTGTATAGTGAAATGATAATGGAGAAGATATAGCTGAAGAAGGGAAGTGAAGAGAGGACAAAATGAAAGAGGTTTTTTAAGAAGAAGAAGGAGAGGGTGCTTTTAATTTTAACGAATGTGAAAGATGAGTTTTGCAACACCAAGGTGCTTTGCAGCTGCTTTTAAACACTGCACGGTGAAGGCACTGTTGAAGGGTTCGCGGAGTAAGTGGGACCCACTCCTTGTCCTTTAGTTCAACTGACGCGGAGCGCCATCCAATGAATTTTTACTTTTTTTGTTTACATTTATTAGGAGCAATTTGTTTAATATCCTTATCCTAGAATAAGTCGTTTGCTATATGAAGAGGTGCTTGCAGCATAAGAGTCCGAGGCGGAGATTGACGAGGCAAATTAGTTATATAGAGTGTCTGATAATGATAATAGGAAGTCCAAGCGTGTGTTAAATTGTATTATTTTTATAAAATGATATAATAATTTTTATATATTTAATTTGAGTTGAGTAAAAGTATTTTTTTTATCTTGTTTTCGAACGACTCATTGTATCTACTTCTTTTGAAGTGTTGGACAAAAAAAAATACTTCCTTTAAAGTGATCGGTATCTATATAAAAAATTTTACGTCTCCTCTTTAATACAAGAGTTAGTTGACTTTTTTAATATTAAAGAAATAAATTAACAAATCTATTTATCATTTTTTAAACTAATTTAATTGACTTATAAACCCATATAAAATCTAACGGTATATATATATTAGAATGCACATTATAATTAACTAATTTATTTAGTTTTTATCACCTAAAAATTCAACTAACTCTACTAGTTACACATCCTTTTTTTGTCATATTATATGTTCTCATTTTAATTAAAATGCTTCAATCATCTTTTCATGTTGGTCCTAAAAATTTTTATTATAAAAAGAGATAAATAATACAGATAAATTTGTAGGATGTGGGATACACAAATAGGATAATTGAAATATTTTAATTGAAGGAAGTTGTATGACACATTGCTCTACTTTTAAATTTTGTTTTATTAATTGTAATATATAGCTATATAAATGCACCCTTCACTTTATTTTTTTGGTATTTCCTAAAAATAAATTTCAAATTTTGTTCTTTAAATCATTAATTAGATTTAAATCTAAGTAATAAATCTATAACATAATTCTGAATTGTAATTATATTAGAAAAACTTGTAGATTTCTTACCATCATGCTTCTCTTAAAAATAAAACGTGAATGCAACTTAATTTTAAAAATATTACTTCCTCCATTTTTATTATATTCATCTTTTAAAAATATTCACGCTTATAATCATTGTTTATATATAGAATTAGGCCTATGAAAAAAAATGTTACTTGTAAATAGAATTTGAGGAAGTATTATACATGAATTAAGAAATGCGATCAATATATATAAAAAAATTGAAATTTGATTCCTTGTGTGTGTGTGTGTGTGTGTGGGGACAAGTCACAAGTTCTAATCTAAAACGACAGTAAGATTTTCAGTAAAATACAAAACGACAGAAAGATTCTCTACCCAATCCCAATACGGTCGGTTCCAACTTCATTTGCCCAAAGCTTAATGTTCACTACAATCAAATTGCACTCCCACGCGCAAATACGGCGAGTGACTTTTACTCACTTCTCCCGTTACAAAAAAATCACGTGAACCTCTTGAGACCGGTCCAAACGCTAAAAAGATTAATTATTTTTTTAATGTTTAACAAATTAATTTATTAAGTTAATTACAATAAATTGATAGATAGTAGGAGGAGTATTCTATGGTTTGTTCTCATGCGTCGTGCCGTTTAAGGAAATACGATCCAAGTATGCCACTTTCAATGATTCCTCTGCCAAGTTTTTGCACACCATTTTTAAGTTAAACGTATATTTAATAGTATTTTTTATAAAATTAAAAATTTTTTTATATATTTACTTTATAAATGGTAAAAGTACTTTTATAAGAATTTCTGATAAATTATTATTGGTATATGCTGATAGAAATAAATGCGATTATTATTCAATGGACTAGCATTCTGACTGATTCATTAGTTGATCCAGATAAGTAGAGTATCCTAACCGATTCAGGGGTGGATTTGTTATTTTGTTAGTATTTTATAAAATGATTCAACTTTTTCTTTATAAAAAATAAAAAAGGAGAGAATTAAAACAAAATGCATTGTTCTAAAATAAAGTTCACTAAACCGAAGCCTTGTTCAGTACTAACAATCAAAGTCTTTGGAGATGGGGAAAAAAATAAATGATGAAAAGAACTCTGTTTGGTATTGTTTATAATGAAATAAGCATATATCTCCCAATGGCATTTGGTAAGATAAATATGATGGAAAAAAAAATGGGAACATAAAAGAAGTAGAGTGACGCAAATACCCTTATCATCAAAATGAAGAAACAAACAGGAGTTTTTGCTTCTTTTTTTTGTGTTAAACAATACTTATGCCAAGTTATTTATGGTCATTATTTCTATTACTTCACCTAGATTATCGCATGTTATATTTTTCTCCACATCGGCATTTAGGGTTAAATGCTGATGGGAAAAAATAATGGCATGTTTGGCTGAGTTTTTAGAGACTCAAATGTACGTTTAACAGAGTTTTGCTTCAGCTTATATAAAAACATTTCTCTACCGCGTTCCCAAACGGACACAATACAAGTGGCATCTTTTGATTCTTCTGAACATTTGTTCCCTTTTATATTTTGATACTTCATTGACCTATTGTTGTAAAAGCAAATGTAAACTTATTCTCGTAGTACTCCTTTATTGATAGCAAAGTGTGAATTGAAGCATACCAAACAAGCTTTAAAATGAGATTACTTTTCCACTTCCTTTTCGGATGAGCAGCCAAACAGGCTTAGATGGGAAGTGATGAGGGAAGCCAAAGAAGAAGAGACGTATACGTATAGAGTTAGAGAAATAGAAAGAGGGATTTGATGGATTACTTGGCGGAAGGAGAAAGGAAAAGGGAAAAAAAAGGTTTCCTTTGTTTTATAAAAGAATCAACAACTTTCACCAAAAAAAAAAAAAGAATCAACAAGAAGCAATATTATGATATTGTTTTTTTTTCTGGTGTACCTTCCATATCCATTTAATTAATTAAATTTTAAGAAAATTAAAAAAATAGAGAAATGTATGCTTATATATTACATTGCTTCTATATGTACTCCTCTCCCACTAACATTTCCATTATTGCCAACACCAAACACTCTCTTAATCCCACCAAAATTTTCTAATTAAATACTACATTCAATCCTTATATTTTATTTCATATTATCGTTAGATTTAATCGGAGTAACTATTTCTTATATATTTTTTGGGTTCATACGAATTTGAAACCGTATACTTAAGTTGTAGAACAATTTTTTATTATAATCAACCTTTGTTTGTTGGCTATATCAATTCATTTTTACATTACTTGGATTGTTAAGTTGTTTGCAGATTAAGGATAAATCTCAATCTCTCACGTTAAGGATAATCCTCAATCTCTCACGTTCATCCATTATTTGTTTTTTTTTTAAAAACGATGAACTAAAAACTATATTTCATAAATTATTATGCTTATATTTCATAACTCCATGGGAAATTTTGTCATGAAAAATTTATGTCCTGCCCATATATTAAAACTTGATAATATTCCCCTTAAAATCATAATTAATTTACCCACATAATTTGATAATATAAAAATTTTTTATCCACAAGCCAAAGTTTGGGTATTTATATGCGCATTAGTAAAGAAAATAAAATAAAATTGATAAGAGATCTATTGATGAACTAATTATTTCTTTTAGCTGCTCAAATAATATATAATTATGCTATATATTATATATACTTATTCTATGTGTGTGTGTATTATGTTGTGGATGCATGGGGACGTGACCAAAGGATTTGCAGAGAGAATGTTTGGTGTTGGAGAAACCAATGAGATTTAAAAAATGCACCAAAAAAAAGTGAAAGTGGATAAGATTTTCTTTCCGTTGAAGGAATATATTTATATATAATTGAGATTTTAGAAGCTTCATATTATTATTTATTAGACAATAAATCCAAATATTTTGATTCTTCAAAATTATTGAAACATGATTAATGATGTTAAACTTCCACTACTAGAAAAATGCCCTTTAACGATAGAAAATCCATCTCTAAATAACTATTTTCCATCGTTAAAATGAAGGTCGTTAAATGGAAATTTTCTAAAGGAAAATAACTATTTAACGATAGATTTTTCCGTCGTTAAATAGTATTTTTCTAGTAGTGATTGCCCACGTGCAAAAACACACATGTTGCTATTGGGTGTACTGCTTGATCACTTACGTTACGTGCCCACACACGCTCTTCATTTATCCTACTTAATATAATTATATAAATTTTCATATATTTAATAATTAAGGAAAAATTCTCTTTATTATGGACTATATTAGTAGTTGTGGAAAAGATATCCATATACGCTTAATTTAATCGTTGTATTGGATTTTGAAGCATGTTGTATGGGGATTTCTTTATATATATATATATATATATATATATAGCTACATGAAGCGATTATTTTTGCATTGATGTTTTTTTATACAAATTTTTGCATTAACGTTAATGGTCTTTTTTATGAGTAAGAGTTTGGAACAAAAATTAAGTGCCGGGTAGGGGAATTAATATAAAATGATAATTTCAAGTTGTAAAAATAAAAGTTTGAGTTGGAAACTTAAATTTTTTTTGTTGTTGTAAACATACCCTTATCCTGCATTAATTTTCTTAAAGGAATCTAAATTGTCAACATCCTTCAAAGTTTTGGAATATTTTGAAGCCTTAAGTTTTGCATAGCTGAAATATAGCGAGTCATCTCTGCTGTAGTTAAGATTTTATTTTACTTTCCTTGTAAACCAAAAAAAAATAAATATAGTGAGTCATCAGAATTGGGATATACCTTAATATATAATTGAATATGTACTTATAAAAAAATTTTAAATCATCTACTAACAACATCTTTAATTCAATGATAACGAGATTTAAACCCACTTTTTTGCAGGTTATGAATGTGCTTAATTACTATCAATTGAACCGATCTTTATTATACGCCATATGAGTTGATATTTTTTTTCAAGTGATTAATCATAATACATGAAGAAAATTATTCCAAAATTATGACCAACTCTTAATATTATCTAGATATCTAATGATGTAACAAGTGTTGTCATGAAATATGACATTAGTGAGTGAGTTTGGTAGAATTTTGGATTTTGTAGAGTTCATGCCAAAACATTACGACTTCCACGAATGAAATTTAAATTAAGATTGGAGCATAATTTGATGAGTGATGAGATAATTTTGAATTTTTTTTGGGTGAAGTCATGTTCAACCACACTCACTAATACTTAAATCTAACTATTACCTCCACTCTTTAGTATAATGGTCAGTTGATTTTTTTGTATATATTAAAGAAGGCAAAAAATTTATATATTTATATTTATCGATATGTAGTTTAATGATACACATTAGTTAATACTTTAAAAATAGTTCATTTAACTTCTTTAATATCTACAAAAATAAGTCTAACCAGCTCTTGTAGAAAGGATTGAAGGCAAGAAATATTAACCCATGACATTAAAGAAAACTCTAACAAATTGTTGTGCCTATTTAAAAAAAAATAGCACATAAGTTATATGTATTTAAAAAAGTGAAACCGGTGCATGCACTGAATAATTTAATCTAAAAATTACAAAAGGAAGAACTTTTACTCTTTTTTTTTTGTGAACAACAGGCAAGTGAACATTTTGGCTACATCCGGAACCCTCGGTATCCACGCCTTTTTCTGAGTCTCTATCCTTCTTTCAACTGGACCAGGTAATTCGGGGTAACTGACTAATCCGGAACGAAGAATACGAGTGACGCACTCTTTTAAGGTGCGTTGCACCAAGTTTGGGTATCCTCTACCCTTGAGCGTAGCTTCCAAGGATCGAACTCTTGACCTCTGAGAAAGTGACAGCCGCACTGATCACTGCAGTCCAACGCTTGTTGGTGAAGAACTTTTACTTTTAGTTGCTTTGATAATGACAAGAGAAAGAATAGTGTTGATGATGTTCTTCATTATTTATATAAATTAAAACTTATGAAATTGAAAATGATGCTTCCCTCACTAGTGGGCAATTTCAAGAACCCCATAGTCTACACAATAATAAATCACCTAATGTGTTAGGTGAAAATTGGCCTAATTAATTACCACCATTAATTCATTTCACAAGTTTAATTTGGGGTTTCCTTTTTTTGTTCCTTTCAATTCTTTAATTATAATCATGGGATTAATAAAGGTTCTCTCTCTCCTTTTTTCTTTCTAAAATTTCATTTTCAGTATTAAAATCAAGATATAATTTTTTTTAACCTTAATAATTTCCCAATTCTTTCATTGGAGGATTTTTAATGTTTATCGCCTGATGAAGTTAAACTTTTTTAAAAAAATTTAAATTGTTTGGAATAATTAGGAATATAAAATTAAGTATGCTTTGGAGGCGAGATGGCTCTCTTGTTTATGGGACAAGCAATTGGCAATGACTGTTCTGCAAGTGGGAAACTCGTTTTGTCAATCATATCTCATCAGAGCCACATGGATATGTCGACGATGTGTTTTTTTTTAAAAAAAAGCAAATTAATTTTTCACTTTCTTAATCAGATTTCATATTTTAAATGTGAATTTTAAAATATTACATCAAGTCCAAAAAATAAAGTAGCATTCACTAAAAAAAAGTTAATTTATAAAATTTTTACGCTATTCCATATATTATACATAGATATAGATAGTTGAGAAATAAATAAATAAAATGTTTGGTTCACAGTTAGTAAACATATATAAATAAATGTTAAAACTTTATTGAACATGTATACTATCAGTTTTCTTTTTTTAAAAATAAGTGTAAATCTATGTGAGATGTTTCCTATATGGGACCATGCAAGTGAACCAAAAGTCAATGGTGCAATATGAAACAGATGGATTCTGTCTTCCACTACTAACACTTTTTTTTTTGGCGCTAACCTTTGGTTGTTGTATCTACTTCAATGTGGTCTATTTTTTTTTTTTACAAATACGGCTATCATCAAGTTGACGCAATACTACATGAAACATTGTAACTACAGAAGTGTTTTTACGTAAGTCAAGGTAAGTATGTGAGAGAAGTTTTATTTCAATTTATGTGTAACTTGTTGTAAACATGGGAAAAAAGCTTTGAATTTAAATATAGGGAAAAAGCTTTGAATTTGGTGTAAAAAAGCTTTTACATGGAAATATTTTTTTAAGGATTTGAATTTTAATTCATTATATTACGAGGGATTAACTTATTTAACTATATCCAGTCTTTGTTGGTAATGTGATTGCAAGTTTTAGTTTCAGACTTTCTTTTACGGATTTCTCTTGGAGAGATTATAGAACAGACCATCTTTCAGACACATCAATTGTCATATTTCAGACTTTGATTTTGTAGCTTCAAATCACAGCTAAATGAATATTTCTATGAACGAGTGTTAGGTTCAATAGAATGTGTCAATCTTTTACAACCTAACGAAATTAAATCCGAATCTTTGTTAATAAATATGTCTACATATAGTAACGGACAGTGTAGTAAATATGATTATATCCAATAACAAAATACGACATAATAGTTTTTTTTAAAAAAATTGAACTTAAGAAAAAAATCATAAGGTTGTTATATTTGTGTGTAAATTGAATCATCATAAGAGTCATGTTATGAGACAAATAATGACAGGAAGATAATGCATTGGGCCTACTTTCCTATCTTTACACATAGTAACATGTCATCCTAATTTTTTTTTTTTGAGAAATTTACAATTAAGTCTCAAATAGGAGAATTAATGAATGGAAGGTCTTAAAGATTCAAAAAATTACCATAAGATTTCAGGAGTAACTACTGAGGTTGTCATTAACAATCTTACCGGCCTTCATTAACAACCTCAACAGTCACTCCTGTGACCTTATGGTAATTTTTTGAATCTTTGGGACCTTTCATTCATTAATTCTCCTATTTGGGACTTAATTGTAAATTTCTCAATTTTTTCTCTTCTTTATGTCTTATTATATGCAATTATTTTGAGATTAGAACAAAAAAGAATAAATTGTTACATTATGTTCAACTCAGATTAAGGTTGATACGAATTTTAATAAAGTTGAATAATGTAATTTGTTTATGAAAACCAATGAAAATCACATAGTTGTTTTTAGTATAAAAAATCAACGTGTTTTGAAAAAAGTCATCATCCATGTTCTACTCACTTTTGTCAACTAGATAATCTAAAAATAATAATCTATGAATCATCACACTTTTAATTTAAAAATTTGATGAGAGAAACATGGAGAAATATTTATACCTTCCTGTATTTACTGAATTAAAGATATGTAGTTGGTGATTAGCTGGGAACCAATTAAGAATTGAATTGGTGGGCCCAACAAAAAAGGTAGGACCCACACGAAGGCCTTTGATGACCAAACATGTTGACCAGACTGCACCCATAAATCCCATCTACCATCGATCACCTGCATAAGCTCCCACTTAATAATGACCTGTCTTGACTTTTTTTCTTTTACTTTACATTTTTTTTGAATTATTGACCCATCCAATGATAGAGAAGTGAATTTTACTAAAAAAATTATATCATTTTATAAAAAAAAA
The DNA here is from genome assembly GCA_025593235.1 of Vachellia pachyceras. NCBI lineage: Eukaryota > Viridiplantae > Streptophyta > Magnoliopsida > Fabales > Fabaceae > Vachellia > Vachellia pachyceras. The sequence goes on along the minus strand of JANTPZ010040147.1, from coordinate 4,799 downwards.
TTTAGTTGAACGTATGTTTAGCTTTTTTCAAACCGAATGTCAAACAAACCCATTTTGGTCTATACAAACATATCGGATAAATCATGAGGAACAAATTAAAAAGGGAAATTTGCAATCAGGTTTCAAATAGGATAATTAATGAATAAAATGTCCCCAAGATTCGTAAAATTACTATAAGATTCCAGGAGTAGCTACTGAGGTTGTTATTAACAACCTTACCAGCTTTCATTAATAACTTCAACAACTATTCCTAGAACCTTATAGTAATTTTATAAATTTTTGGGACTTCTTGTTCATTAATTTTCCTATTTAGGGCATGATTGTAAATTTCCCAATTAAAAATAGGTAAGTTTACTTTTCAATAAAATCAGTCTCTCTCTCTCTCTCTCATTGTAGTCTATTTAATCATCAAGAGTAAATTTGGTTTTCAGCTTAAAAAAAATTAAGGATTTATTTTTAAAAAAATATATATTTTTAAAACTGAAATTTCTTTTGATAATTTATTTTTAGTCAGGAGTTTTATTCACTACGATTTATTAGTTATTTATTGTATTTAATGAGTAAAATATTGACATGTTTTATCAGAAACAACTGACTTAGAATTTTTGAATTTGAGAGATATATTTTGTAATTTGATAGAAAATATGAAAATGCCTGCTGAAGACTGATGCCTTGTTTGGTATACAGAATTCATTTTGATGGATATGGATATGGAAATGGATGTGGAAATGGAAATGAGGTTTAAAAGTATGTTTGGTATGTCATGGAAATAAGGTATGATTTTTCGATCAAAAGACCTAAAAGCCCTTCTAAATTAAAAAAATTTTTACTTTTAAACTCAATCTTCATCTGCGCACCTTCAGTCTGCCGACAACACAGTGGCTGGTTGGCATGAACGCAGACGATGAATAAGGTTCATGGTCATCGGTGGCAAATCACTGAGGAAGGAGTCGGTGATGTAGTCGCCGTCGGTGGGTGTTGCCGTCGAGAGATTGAGAGCTTCTGGGTTCATCGAATAAGGTCCATGGGTGTCGTCAGTGTAGTCGCAATCGATGGGTGTCGCCATCGAGTTTGTCGCCGTCAGTGGGCGTCGACGGTTTGTATCATTTTTGTCCATGGTTCAGATGATGAGAACGATGGTTGGTGCTAATAGTGGAGGTGAGAAGCTGCCGGCAATGGAGTCACCATGGACTAAAATGATGAGAAGCTCGCTGGCAATGGAAGTTGGATGAGAAGCAACACCTGCCAATGGAGATGATGGAGACGATGTTCGCTGGTGAAGTCAACACCTGTCGACGGAGACGCTACTTGCTGCTCGCTGCTCGCTGGTGGGCGTCATGCGATGATGTTGCTGCTCGCTGGTCAGGTCAGGCACGATGGGTAGGGATGGAATTCTGGACATAGATTTCCAAATCCAAGCTTCTGAGATGGAAATGGAAATCCATGATTATGGTGGAATTGGCTTCCATGTGGAAGCCAATTCCATCATACCAAACATGCATGGATATTGAAATCAATTCCATTTCCATATCCATGCCTCCAAATTCCATCAAACCAAACGGGCCCTGATTTATATGGCATGTGGCTTTCCTCTTTTTTCTTTGTTCCTGATATCATCAGTACCTGTGTGGTTTTCCAGGTCAAACATTTGATATTAAAAAAAAGTAGAAATGTCGGACAATTTTTTTATTTTAAAGAGCAGTCCTATTAAAAAAACGAGAATTACCCCGAGGTTCTAAATAAGGGAATGCGTTACAAAATGATCTCAAGATGTTGTTAATGGTAGCTGCTTCACTTGTAAATGGTGTTTCTCGACTTGTCATTAACAACCTCTTGAAACCATTTTGTAACGCATTCCATTGCTAAGGACCTCTGGGTAATTCTCCCAAAAAAAGCAAGTGTTCTTGAATTTTGAATAAAGCTCAATGAGTAACTATGCTCAAAATTCTAATTGTTTGATAATTTGTTGGGAAATTTTTTTTTCAGATTCTAAGGTAAGTATGTGAGGAGAGTTTTGTCTGAACTTGCATGCAACGTGATTGATGGCTCGTTTGGAACCCATTTTCAAAACTTAGACTTTGTCTAAGTACTCACATTTTTTTCAAAACCTAGGTTTTGTAAAAAATCTAGGTTTTAAAAGACTATTTTCTTGTCAAATCACAGTCTCTTTCATAATAAACTTTCTCCTCCATCTTTTTTCTTTCTTTTTCTTTTCTCTTTTATCTTTTGTCTCTCCTACATACCTTTTCGCCTTAAATTTTGTGAAAGTCAATAACTTCCTAAACACAATTACCTTTTAAAACCTAGGTTTTTACTCATAATTTGTAAAAGCTATTCTCCCAAAATTCATTCTCCAAAACCTAGATTTTTCTTCAAATTCTATAAAAGCTATTCTTAAATAGATTTGCAAACGAGCTCCGAGAGTGAGTTACTAAACAAGCACTCAATGGACAAAACGACAGTGGGAATAAATTTAAGGGGAAAAAAATAAGAATTATAGAATTGATATATGCATTTGCAAATAAAATAAAGGCAGATAATCCGTTTGGATTATTAGATCTGTAAGGTGTTTCCCAGATTATATAAGCGCGTTAAATTATATTACTTTCTTTATTAATAATCAGGTCATGGATGTGGAATTTTTATTTAGGACTTCTTGAAAGATTTTAAGGGAGGAATGAGAGTGAATGTCTCATATGAGTTAGGGGATAATGCATAAATTTTGTAATTATTTAATGATAAATTATGGTAAAGAAACTTTGCTTTGATAAACATAAATGCAATAAGTACTGGAATTAATGTTCTCTATACTTTAGATAAAGAAATATTTAAAAAATACAAAGAAAAGATCAACAAGAAGAAAGACATGCAAAGGAATCATTTAATGGACCCTATATCATGTCCTTTATATCCACAAGAATACATCCTTCTCTTATTTATTTTATATACACCTTGATTAAATATATTTACAATGAATACTTAAATTATGGCACTACCATATCATTAAATACTCCATGGAAAAGGTTAAATGAAGAGAGAAATGATAATTTAAGACTATAAATCAATTTTTTATCCAAATAATTTTATATTAATATTTTGAAATTTAAAATTATGAACTAGGAGATTCCTAATTCTTCCTAAAGTTCTGTGTATATAAGATAATGGGTGGGTTTGTTTGTATTAATGATGGAAGCTACTGTTCCAACGTGATTTACGATCGATTTGTCTGAACATGATTATGTGATGCTATAATAAACATCCTCAATATGTAGTATGTACGCTTTAAAGTTATTAAACGAGATACTATAATTAATAATTTTACTAAAATGCCACCTGATAACACAAGATTTGTTTTGTGGATTTTTTTTATTTAAAAGGCATGCACTAACGGTTTGAGGTTACAATGACGGATCAAAAATCGTGACCTCCTATTTGAGAGATACCATACCACTAGGTTACAAGGCTTTAGGTGCATTGTGGATTTCTACTGCATGTACAAATACACCTTTTTTTTATTTCCTACCCGGTTTCCAGAGTTTCATCCGACTTATCCGGACTCGACCTGCGTCGCGTACATGGAAATGGTGGGTAAGTCTCCCAACGGTGGCTATTGCATACACAAGGACTCGAACTCGATACTTTATTAAATTGGAACAAACTGTTTACCACTTGATTCAACCAACCGTTGGTGTATGTATAAATACAATTTTTTTTGGTACATGCATGTACAAATACACTTAACAAAATGGAATATATGGAAACTAGACTGATTGGTCCCCCCATGGGCCCTGGCCCATGGCCCAATATTCTTAATTACAATCTGCTAATTTAGTTTAATTCTCTCTCACTCTTCTTTAATTTTTTTAATGCATGGTCCTTAAATTAAGATTGCACCATGTCAACAGGGTTACATTTAACAGAAACACCAATCGTTTACGATAAAATGAATTAATGTTTAAATTTTTATTAAAAATGTTTATATGTAGTATTAGATTGTATTTTGAAAATAATTACATATAATAAAAGGAAATATGTAAACAATAAAAAATCGGAATAATTACGGCTACATTTCAAGTAATGAACATAATTCTGATAAGTTCCAGTGAATCGTCAATGACCCATGAAAGTGGTTTAATGATAAGTTTTTTAATTTATGAGATTTTTTTTGAGATTTAAGTGTAATTTTTCCAAAAAGATCGGATAACGTGGGTTTGAGAGTGTGGATGTAAAGGTGAGAAAGTGGATAAGGTGTGAGATCTTGCCATGCACTTTTTTGAGGGGAGTAGAAGAAGATAGGGAGAAGGTAGACACGTCAGCCGGACAAGTGGAAAAGCGATGACGATAAGGACGACGTGTTGACACGTCAGCATGGTCAGGTGGGGCCCATGAGCCAGGTCAGAATCATCCAATCAATAATTATTAATGTCTCTATTCTTATGACAATATAACGCTGAAAATCAAGTTTACAAAAGGGTTTGTTTGGAAGCTATTTTAAAAATAATTTTTATAGATTTTAAGATAAAATCTAAGTTTTGGAGAATAGATTTTGAAAAATAGTTTTTACATATTTTGAAGTAAAACCTAGGTTTTGAAAAGTGATTTATGTTTGTGGAGGTATTAGCTTTTATGGATTCTGAGGCAAAAAAATTGGTAGGAAAGAGGAAAGAGAAAGAATGAAAAATAGGAAATAGGAAAGAGAAGAAAGAAAAAATAGGAGAGATGAAAGAGAAAGAAAGAAAAATTATGAAAGAGGAAAGAGAAAGAAGGAAAAAGTAGGAAAAATGAAAAAGTATGAAAAA
>JANTPZ010040144.1:0-11202 GCA_025593235.1 Vachellia pachyceras | reverse complement strand
GGTTGAAGCACCCTGAAGTGGAGAAGAAGATTGTGAAGGAGGTGAGCGAAAAATCCGAAGCTCCTGTGTACGATGGAGTGAAAGATATGACTTACACCCACGCGACGTTGAGCGAGATCCGTTTAGCTATCCAGTGTTTCAGGCAGGACAAAGGATCTGTTTGGGGAAGGAGATGGCGTACTTGTAGAAGAAGGAGCAGCAATGCCATCAAGAGAGAGCTGTCGATTTGAAAAAAAAGAGAGAAGAGCACTAAATAACACGCACACAATGATTTGAATTTGAAAGGGGGCGCGAAACTACCCTACGGCGCCCTTTTAGTCATAAAGGGTGCGATAGGGCGCCCTACGGTGCCCTTTTCCTCATAATAAGGCGCCATAGATATACTTTCAGCGCCCTATCCTGGTATAGGGCGCCTAAAGGTGCCAACATTTTCAAAAATGCCACCGCTTTCACTTTTTACTCCCTTTTTTTAAAAAAGGACGCGAATTACAGTAGTAAAAAGTATATTCTGTAGTAGTGTCAACTTAAATATGTGACAGGATGGGAAAGAATCATAATTCCCTTGCCCCATATTAAATTTATATTTTTCATACTAAATTCTACAAGATTCTTGCACAAGGAATTGTTCTTGGTTATAAGTTTTATGATCATATATAATTATATGTATGTGGCCACTGCATTTTGGTATGATAATGGAATATTTGTTTGATATTGGTAACTTAATTACAATAATATCTGTCATTATAATTGGAAAATTTGTAAAATTACAAAAAGATTATATTTGAAGAAAAGTAATAAAGACATTCATATTTTAATGATTATGATTTAAGAGTATACTTATGTCGAATTCTTTATATCCATTATGTTATATTCTCCGGTTACACATGGCTATGTGTCCTATTTTTTCATGTGGGTTAATAGTTAAATGATAATATTGTAAAAATATAATGGGTCCGTTTGGTAAAACGGTAGAGAAGTACTTTTACCATTTACAAGATAAATGTATGAAGGAGATTATCTCGTTTTACGAAAAAAACACTGTTGAACGTGCTTTTGGGGGTGTTGAGAAGTTTTCCCAAACACCCCAAATATATGTTAGATATGATTGAAGAATATAAGATAATTTTATTTTTATTTATGCTTTAAACCAAGACAAAGGCATTTTTTTTTTTAAGTTTTGGTAGGTAGTCTTAACAAGTCTCAACTTTTAGCTCCATTAATAATTTAATATGCCAGGGATGACAGCTTTTATCTCACATGTAATTAAAACAATTTTCCCATCTTCGTTCGTGCAGATTAATTTCTACCTAGCTAGACTTACCAATGATCCTTAAACGAATGATCCTACTCACAAGCCCAAAGTGGTAAAAGCATATCTTATTTCATCTAATTTTTATAGTTTTAAATTTAGCTATAAATTAGATAGTGTAACGTGATTTATATTTAAATTGATTTTTATAAAAAAAAATAGATGAGATCCATCAACTACTTCTTTCTCCACTATCCATAATTAAAACATTTTTCCTCACCATGGTGGAAAAGCTAAAAGCAACAGATTTCTGCTTCCATTGCTTTTTATGCAAAGAAAGCTAGATTGTCTAACACAAATACAAACATCTTCAAAAGTAAACTAGATCAATTTCGACGCTTGCGATGCAATTCTGAACGATTACATGATATAAACACACATGTAATATTGTATTTGGAATGTTGTTTGTAGTCCACCGTTACTCGTAGTGCAATATACCTAACATACCAAACCATTTTTTTCCTTTTCACATTTCCATTGTCAGCTTTGTTAATTTTGTTCTTTGTGATGACGATGACGATGATGATCATTTGACTCCTATATGGCTATATCTAATCAGACAAAGAATAATTAAGCGAAAGAAACTTGGAATACTAAGACGACTTGTCAGTGGCAGAGGCAGAAGATACAGACCCGACAAGAGATTAGGATCAATAGTACAATTGCCTTTATTAGACCCTGTTTGGTTCGCTGAATGTGTTGGAATGGAAATGGAAATTTGGCTTATTTGACATTCTGTTTAGAAAATTCAAATGTACATTCAATAATTTTTTTTCATAAAACGAAATAATATCCTTCATATATTTACTTCGTAAATGGTAAAAGTATTTCTCTACTATGTTCTCAAACAGGTTAATTGTTGATATTCCGCCGTTCCATTGGGGGTGTTTTAGATGGGAGAAGAGGTAACAACTCTTGTCAAAAAATTAATTTAAAGAAATATATAAGATGTATTATATATCTATTTTAAATTTCAAACTGAAATACAAATAGGATCTAAAAGACCAGTAGTATTTGATTTTATGCATATAGTCAACGTTTTATGGCAAGGCTGGAAAGAACTTATCATACGTTATACTAATTGGAGAATACGAGAACCTATTGGAGAACGAAGTTTTGATTTACAGAATGTATTTTAAACCTAAAAGTTCATTATTTTACAAACTCTAACATTTGTTAATTCATTTTTTTAAAATACATTCTGAGCAAAAAAATTCTTTTTGACAGAACAAATGCACTTTAAATCTAACGTTTATCCAAATATAAATGCATTCTACCAATAATTGTTGCAAGTTAAATAAATAATAATAATGTGCGTTCCTCCTGAATTTTCCAGGTCAAGCCCATAATCAATCCTATTTATTTCTCTAACTTATTCATGTTTCAAGGTCTTCCATATAATGCTGAACTTTTGTTAGGGATGAAGTCTTTGGATCCGTTACACTAATTGATTATATTGCTTGTAATTTAAACATGCATTCCCTTTCTAATTAATACTATCGGTTTTTAGTACAAGTCTCAGTTGACTTTTTTGTATAGTTTAGGGAAGATAAATAAACTGTTGTATTTATTATTTTTCTCCAAATTAAAGTGCATAACTTATAAATATAATTCAAATTATAATATAAATATCATAGGAAAGATATGTATATATAATATAATGATACACAAAATACTTCAAATTATATATTATATTTAGTTATTTATTTAGTTTTTTTAATTTTCTCAAAAAAGTCAATGAGAAATTGTATTAAACATAGAAGGAGACTAAATACTATTTTATACCCCGTTTGATGGAAATGTTTTTTGTTGAAAATAGAATTGGAAGTGGAAGTAGAACTGAAAGTGGGTTTCAAAACCTGTTTGATAGGATCGAAGAAATTATATATAATTTTTAATTAAAATATGAATATCTAGTGTGAAACTACCAAAATACCCTTTACCCAAAAAAATAGTCTTCGACGAGTGTGATGGAGAATCGAGAAGCAACAGAGCCGGAGAATCAAAATCCATCGAGAAGCAACGAAGATGACGAGGATGATAGAGAATCATGAAGCCTTCGATGGAGACGGAGAGGAAGAAGTAGAAGAACAAGAAGAAGACGATGAAGAAGAGACAGAGAGTGAAGTTGGCTCTGGAGAAGAACATGGCCGGAAGAGAAAGGTTATGTCAAATGCATACAGTAGAAGCAGATGCCCCAAACCAGTTGCAAGCTCGAGGGTGGCGGTGACACCACCATGTTGTTAGGTCGACGATTGCCGTACTGATCTGAGTAACACCAAAAAGTATTACCGACAGCACAAGGTCTGTGAGGACCACACTAAAGTGCTGGTCATACTCTTTTCAGGGATAGAACAAAGATTTTGCCAGCAATGCAGTAGGTAGATAAATCCTAAATCTTCTTATATATATATATATGCGCGTATATTTATTATTTCTTTGAAAGATCCAAGAGTTAAAAGATTTCGTCTTCCTCCAGCTCCTCTTCTCCAGATTTGCCATTTGAAGTCGACGGAGAAAAACAGTGATAGCTAAAAATGGGGACATTGACACCATATTAGATTCCTTGCCACCATCGCCGTCCTTGCCGCTATCACAGTGCCATCATCGTCCTTACGCCGGAAAGGGAAGTCGTTGGAGTTAGTTGTCGAAGGATCTTTGGGTCAGAAGGAGATGAGAGAGAAGGGATGGGTACAGTTGTAAATTGATAAAATGTTAGAGGCTATAATGGTAAATAAAACTCACTTCCATGGAACTCAAACCAGTTCTATGGGGTAGACTATGGAACCCAATTCCAACCTTTTGTTGGAAATGTTAATTCCATGGAATTGGGCTCTATTATAAAAAACAAACCATTTTTCAGTTCTAAGCCTAATACCAATTCCAGATCTTCAGTTCCCATGTACCAAAAGGAGCATTAAGCTGTTCATATATACTTCAGATTCCCCTTCACTTCCCAAACAGCTAATGCACGTTACATTGACTTGGCAATTCAGTTCTACTTTATTTTTTTTAACAGGTATCTAATTATATGCTGTCAAGACTCAAATGAAAATATCAAATCACAAGTCAATTGAACAAGTTAAAGCTCCTATTTAAGTCGCACAATTTCAATGCATGACTCTGCAAATTAAAGCATTCGCACTCAGTTCTTCATCATAACCACATGGCTTTTGCCTCCATTTCATTTCCATTTCTTTCCAAATGCTACCTTCTTCAACCGTTAATCCTTCTCATATTCTACATAAACTTGCTTTGCTTCCACCATGCGAGAGCTGCATCAAATGAGACTGATTATTTGGCATTGCTCAAGTTTAAAGGATCAATAACTGATGATCCTAACCAAATCTTGAGCTCTTGGAATATTTCCAATCATTTCTGTAGCTGGACTGGAATCACATGCAGCCACAAGCATCGACAAGTCACAGAGTTGAATCTGGGAGGTTATCATCTTGGTGGGATCATATCGCCTCACGTTGGCAATCTCTCTTTCTTGAGAAATCTCTCCCTCATGGACAACAGTTTCCATGGAGAAATCCCGCCAGAGCTGGGACGTTTGTTCAGGCTAAAGGGACTCTATCTCTCGAACAACACGTTGACTGGTGAGATTCCTTGGAACTTGACGAGTTGCACTGAATTGAGGAACTTGTTTTTGACAGGGAACAGTCTTGGAGCTAAAATACCATATTAGCTTGGGGCTCTTGAGAAGCTTGAAGATTTGCGAATTTCGATCAACAATTTAAGCGGAGAAATCCCATTGTCTATATGGAATCTTACTTCCCTCACCGTTCTTTCAATAGCCTACAATAATTTGGAAGGAAGCATACCAGATGAGATAGGCCAGTTGAAGAAGTTGATATATTTTGCAGTACCTGCTAATAGTTTATCTGGTTCACTTCCTTCTTCACTTTACAATCTATCATCTCTCACTCTAATATCAGTAACAAAAAACTTTTTGAACATGACTCAACTTCCATATAACATGTTCTCCACCCTCCCAACTCTATCATTTTTTGTCATTGGTCTGAATCAAATTTCAGGTTCAATCCCGAACTCCATCACTAATGCATCTTCACTCCAACATTTAGACATTTCTTCAAACCATTTCTCCGGTGAAGTTCCCAATCTAGGAAACCTAAAAGACCTACGGATTCTAAATCTACAATTGAATGATTTTGGGAGCAGCTCAAATAGTGACCTTGATTTCATTACCTCTTTAAAAAACTGTAGCAAACTTGAAACATTAAGTTTGGCTTACAACAAATTTGGAGGTATTTTACCCAACTCCATAGCAAATTTGTCTAGCCAACTCACTGCACTATTCCTGGGTGGTAATAGTATATATGGTACTATTCCAGATACCTTAGGAAAGTACACAAATTTGACTAAAATGGGTCTTGAACTCAACAAATTTTCGGGCACCATTCCTACTTCCTTTAGGAATTTACATGAGTTAAAAGCATTACATCTGGAAGATACCAGCTTCCTTCGGAAACCTGACTGAATTGCTTTCGCTAACTATTTCTAGGAATATGCTTGAAGGAAAACTTCCTACCACAATTGGAAACATGAAAAGTTTGCTAATTCTAGAACTTGCAGAAGACAATTTCACTGGAGCCATACCCTTACAGATTTTTGGTCTTTCCTCATTATCCATTCTAGTAAACTTATCTCACAACTCATTTAATGGATCTTTGCCTCTTGAGGTAGGAATGCTTAAAAACCTTGGCACTTTGGATATATATGAAAATAATCTTTCTGGAGAGATTCCTTTGACCATAGGAGAGTGCGCAAGTATGGAATACCTTAACTTGCAAGGGAATTCCTTCAATGGGCCCATGCCTCCTTCACTACCTTTGATGAGAGGTCTTACACATTTGGATATATCTCGAAATAACCTATCTGGACCAACATTAATCGGCCTACAGAACATTTCAGGACTTCAATACTTGAATATTTCCTTCAATATGTTTGATGGTGAGGTGCCAATAGAAGGGGTTTTCGGCAATACAAGTGCAATATCAATGATTGGAAATATCAATCTCTGTGGGGGTATTTCTGCGTTGAACTTACCACCATGCCCTAAGAAAGTTGACACTCCAAGAAAACATAATTTGAAGCTCATGGTTATTGTGATCTGTCTGGTTTTTCCTCTCCTATTGATAGTTTTGTTTGCTTTCTATTGAAGGCGTGAAAGAAACAAGAAATCATCTTCAACTTCATCTACAATGCAACAATTTCCCGAGGTGTCATATCAAAATCTACACATTGCAACTGAAGGTTTCTCTACTAACAACTTGATTGGATCTGGAAGTTTTGGCTCAGTACATAAAGCAATTGTAGAGTTAATAGATAATGTTGTAGCAATCAAGGTATTGAACCTTCAAAAGAAGGGAGCTGAAAAGAGTTTCATTTCAGATTGTAATGCATTGAAAAACATAAGGCATCACAATTTGGTAAAAATCTTCACATGTTGCTCGAGCATGGATTACTAGGGACAAGAATTTAAGGCATTGGTATTTGAGTACATGTCGAATGGAAGCCTTGAAAAATGGTTGCATCCTAATGAAGAAAGTGAACATCGGTTAACATTGGATATTTTTCAAAGATTAAATATTATATATGATGTTGCCTCTGCCTTACATTATCTTCATTATGAAAATAAGCAACCGATTATCCATAATGACTTAAAGCCAAGCAATGTCCTTCTTGATGATGATATGGTGGCTCACGTGGGTGATTTTGGGTTAGCAAGGTTGCTTGCCACCATTAATGGCAATTCTCATAAGCAAACAAGCACATCAGGAATAAAAGGGACGATTGGTTATACTCCTCAAGATACAGTTTATTATTATTTTCACCTAGAGTTCTTGTCAATTCCATTTTCTTTTATAAAATGCTTATTTTTTTTATTATATTCAAGGAAATTGAATTCTAAGCATTAATCATAATCTAACATGCATATTTCAGAGTATGAAATGGGTTCTAAAGTATCAACAGAATGGGATGTCTATTCGTTTGGTATTCTTATTTTGGAAATGTTAACCGGAAAAAGACCAACAGATATCATGTTTGAAGATGATCACAATCTTCATAACTGCATCAAAGCTTCACTTCCAAACAATCTTTTGGAGATTGTGGACACAACTCTTACATCCCATCAAATGCAGCAGACAACAACAATAGCTGAAGGAGGAGGTGGCTCCTGTGCATCCCAACCATGAGAAGACTCTAATTTCATTGTTTGAGGTTGGACTTGCTTGTTCCGTAGAATCTCCAAAAGAGAGGATGAACATGAAGGATGTACTAAGGAAGCTAAACCAAATTAAACATGCTTTTGGTCCTGGACAAACGAGTCATCGAAATTGACTGCAACAAAAGAATGAGCATGTAATGAAATGCTGCTTTATATATGCTATTAAAATTCCTTACTTCTCATGAATTGTATTTTCAATATGAATTCTTCTCTAAGACTCTTCTTTTGTCAATAAAGAAAAGCCAACCAATGTGCCAGAATGAATTGTTACTTTTTGCCCATGATTACAAATACTCCTAACTTGGTGTTTTCTTTGGGTGGATGGAGAATAAACAAATTACATAATTTAATTAATCCCAAAATGAAAAGAAGTGTAAGCTTATATTGAAAAGTAGAAGTCAGATCCATCGATAATATATTGATGACTATGCAATTTTAAATAAAAATGGAAGGAAATATGCAAATGAAACTTCAGGCACAACAAAGGAGAGTTTTGGAGAAGATTAGTAACTTGGGCTTTGGGATATCTAGTCTTCAATGATAATTGAGCACTTGAGTAGTCCTCAACACCATAGACTACAATCAGCCCCTGTTTTTCGTAGTCTGTTATACTTTCTATTTGTTTCTTTGGGCTATCGCAATGGAATTTCAAATTTAGTCCTTTTTAGCAATGTGGACGGACCTCCCTCATGCTACTCTTAGCAATTCTAAATAAAAATGGATGGAAATATGCAAATGAAACTTCAAGCAAAACAAAGGAAAAACACAATTTGTTTTATTATTTTGGACAGAAGTCTTTCATGGGGGAAATACAATCACACTAAATTATTTTAAAAATCAATATTTCTTTTGAGAACCAAAAATTATTATTGATGCTGTATTTATTGGGGGGGGGGACATGTTTTAAAAATGCAACCATCAAGAAACCTAATCATTGACTCTTGGCAAAAACTAATGGTGAGTATTAATTTTTTAAAGCTTCTTAGAATAATTATCATTAACCCCATATGTGTTGTTAATGTCTTCACTTTTTTGAAGCCTTTCTAGCTTTTCTTTAGAAGATCCCAAATTTCTAAACTTTTGGTGGATTCTAATGATTATATAAATCCAATTAATAATTAATGTAAAACCGAGTGATAAAAGTCAGGCTTTCAACACAAGTATCAAATCAACACATACAATAACATACGAAGTGTTTGTACGCAATTTGAAATGAAATGTGTGAAATCGGATATGATTTTTGTGTTCAACAAATGTGACTTGAAGAAAAAAAATATATCCGAAGTTTTTAATTAACAAAAATAAATTTATATAGTGCACTAGGGGAATATAACAAATGTAAATATGTGGTGTTTGACCCTCCCAATAGAGAAGTTAGTATTTTAACAACATAACGAACTAAAGTTTGAATCAAGTTAAAAGAAGTTAAACTTCAAGAAAGTGAGAATGTGAATATGGCAATAAATATGTGGCCTCTCCCTTATGGTCTCACTTAGTTTTTGGCCACTCCTGTTTTGAGCCATGCTTTTAGCAATCCACACCAATCACAAGTTTCTTTCACATTTTAAAAGGGGAAGTTTTATTTGCTAACATGTAAACACATTTTCCAGCAAGATTAGCATATTGTGATGATTAACTCCTTCCGTTAATCTCAATCCATTGGTAAAACTCAATCCATTTTTAGCATTGTGGATGGACTTCCTCATCCTACTCAGTTTTTGGCCACCCCTGTTTTGAGCCTTGCTTTTACCAAAAACATGGTCTTTAAAAGCTTAAAGAATTAAAATTCAAATCACAAGTTTCTCAAAAAATAATAATAGGGGAAATTTGTATAGGAGAGTTTAGGATTTTGAATATTAGTGGTTTGGGCTTTCACATATCACGTCGTCAATAGTAATTGAACTCTTAAGTCGTCCTTAACACCATAGACTATCTTCAGTATCTGTTTCCCAGTTCCCACACTTCATCTGGTTTGCTTTTTTTTTTTTTTTGTTAATTTGAGCTTCAAAGTAGAGTTAAATTTAGCCTTCTTTAGTATTGTTTTACACTACATAGATAGAGGTTATTTTCTCATTTACTTCTTCTATTTAATTACATTAAATATTAGACTATGAAAATAATAAGCTCGCTATGATATTTTTTTATAGGAATCTTTTAGGTTTGACTAATTTCATGAGTGCATGGAGGTTGTTAATAAGTGCTTATCATATAATATATATATATATATATGAATCATAATTACACCAACTAACTTCTATCTATTATTTCAAGTTCTCCAATCACATATTCTCATGTATCCTATTTTTTCATATGTTTAAAGTTAAATGATAATTTTTTAAAAATAGAACATATAACTACACATGTTTGGAGAACTTAACATAAAGGATATTTAAAGTTAAATGATAATAAAGATAAAGGATTTGACCTAAATGTGTGTGTCTTTACACACACATAAGTTGAACCGGTTAAGCAAGCTGGAAAGGATTTTTTCATTGATGATGGAAGCAAGGAGGGGTCTTCATTGATGAGAGTCATGATTCTAGTCTATTTACATGAACATCATGGATGGATGACCTTATAATATTAAATATTTATATTTTATATCTTATTTTCTGCATGATTAATGGATAACTTAATTAAATATTTATCAACGGATAAATTAATATATATCTTTTGACTTGCTGATATTTCTCATCCTTTCCATGGTTATCTACATAATTAAAGATTTTGAGCACTTTATTTTGTATTAATTGGTCAAGGAAGGTGGCGCCATTGAAAGGTTGAGTACAACTTAATTGGTCAACAAAGGGACACGTACACATGTTACCGCCATAATTGGGTGGCTGAGTGAATCAACTATATTAAAAAATATACCGTTTGCGAATTATTGTTATATGAGAATACAATTGTTCAAAGAATGTCTCAATCTCCATGACTTTCGATGAAGGTTAAGTATATATTCAAATCATCAATACTAGAGTTTAATAATGTTTTAGGTGATAAAAAAGTTAATTAAGCCCTAAAATATGTTTTAATCTCTTTCTATACACACATTGAGATTATACCTAAGAATTAATTACACGGTAAGACTTGGGCTAATTAAGAACAAATTAAAGTTCCTATAAAAGCGTCACCATTTCAATATGTGAATCCACAAAACCCTTCACGCTCTTCAGCGTAAACATGGCTTTTGGCTCCATTTCATTTCAGTTTCTTTCCAAATGCTACCTTCAACCGTTAATCCTTCTCATCTTCTGCATAAACTCGCTTTGCTTCCCCCACGCTAGAGCTGCATCAAATGAGACTGATTATTTGGCATTGCTCAAGTTTAAAGGATCAATAACTGATGATCCTAACCAAATCTTGAGCTCTTGGAATATTTCCAACCATTTCTGCAGCTGGACCGGAAGCACATGCAGCCACAAGCATCAACGAGTCGCAGAGTTGAATCTGGGAGGTTATCATCTTGGTGGGATCATATCGCCTCACGTTGGCAATCTCTCTTTCTTGAGAAATCTCTCCCTCACAGACAACAGTTTCCATGGAGAAATCCCACCAGAGCTGGGGCGTTTGTTCAGGCTAAAGGGACTCTATCTCTCGAACAACACGTTGACTGGTGAGATTCCTTGGAACTTGA
>JANTPZ010040142.1:0-11570 GCA_025593235.1 Vachellia pachyceras | reverse complement strand
CGGCCAAGGCAAGAAAAAATGGAAGGAATGAGTTTTTGAGTGTTTTGATGGTTCCAATGGCTTTAAAATGATGTTTAGTATAGGGTAAAGCCAAGAGATGGATTTTAGAAGTTTAAGGAACCATAAAAATCAAGACTTGAACTTGTAGGACTCTTGAAAAACCTACAAGGAGTTCTATGCATTTTTACAAGTTTTATGGCAACTTGTTGGTTGTGTATTTACATGGATCTTATGCCATGATTTTTAGGATTTTAAGACCCTCAAGAGCACACTTGGAAGGGATCCTAGAGAACTTTGGAGTTTAAGTTAAAAAGGAGAAGCTTAACAAAGGTAGTAAGACTACTAAACTAAACTTATGTTTTATGAAACTTTGTTGTGAATGGTGCATGATTTTTGTGATAATGAAGTGAATGATATGAGTATGAAATGTGATCTTGATTTCTATGGCCATATGCATATAAAAATGTAGTTTGATCATGTCACATGTTATATGCTCATATACTTGTTTAAAAGTTGTTAATTATATGCATATTTACAATACATTTGTTTAGCTAGTTTTGCTATTGGGATTTCAAAATCTCATTATCGAACTAACCATGTAGGTGCAAGTACAAGTAAGGGTAAGGAAAAGGTTCTTGATGCTTGAGGATGATGCTTATGCTTGCTTGCTTTTGTGTAAATATGCCAAATGATACTTTGTCTTTAAAGCTGCTAGGTTTGTAACTTAAACCCCCAAATAGGAGGAAATATGTGAATATGGATTATGCATGCTTGCATGCATGAAAATGTGCTAGGAAGGCTAAGAATGATAAGAAACCAATTATGCATGCTAAAGGCAAGTTCATGAACCAAAAGAGGTTTTGATAAATTTAAGAAAATTGGTTTTCAAAGTTGAACGGTTCCAAAGGCCCTGAAAAACAAATCTATTTCAAGTGACAACTAAAAAATAGCAAACGAGCTCCAAATGGGCTGAAATTTTTCAGTCAGAAACTACACATCCTAAAATTTGAAATGATAAAATTTTGCAAATTTTGGATATGTACATTAAGAGATATAATTTTCCAAAGTTAAGGGAAAAACTGGAAAAACTGACGGTGACCATTTGGACATCACCATGGTTTTTGAATAAACTGTATTAAATGGACAAGAATTAGAATCATTGAGTATTTTTATCCTATAGTTCACTTAATAAGAAAAATTCAGAAATTGGAATCACTCAGTTTCAAATTTTCTAGAATTAATTATGATTTTTCAAAGTTGAGCCAGAAATCTGGAAAAAGACCCGTGAACAGTATCAGTGTTTTTATCTAAGCGTTTTTGAAAAATTTAGTTCTCAATTTTGGGTCAAACCTTGATATCCAAAACCCAAAAGTGATTCATAAGTGATCTAAAGTAAGAAAATATGGGGAAAATAGGAGATGTCACAATCTTCTCATCAATAGAATTGCCTCTATCTGCACTTTCTATAGACACAATTCTCTTTGTAGAATTACATTCAGAAACTTGAATCTCAACAATTTGAAAACATGCTTTAACCATTGAAACAAAGAAGAGATATACTAATTGATCACAATTTTTGACTTTGAGAACCGTTAGTTTGCAAAACGAATTTTCCCTAATTGGACCATGACATATCTTCACCATGTTATTGAGATTGTGAAGTAATAATGTCTCCAGCCTTGGGAACAAAACATGAGTTTGATTCCTCTCCACTGAATTAATAATATGCTGAATTTCACCATTATTTTGGACGTGCAAATGCTTTAGCAAAGGAAATCCTTTGCCATTCAGTTCAAATATCACATTTGAAAAGCCGATTATTTTATCGAAGTACAAATCTTCCACACTTCCAATCAATGTTTTGATCCCCCGTTCCCAACGAATGTTGGTATCCAACTTTACCTTTAGCAACCTTTAGGTCCCTTCGTTGCCTAACCATTCCCATTTTTCACCAATAACAATCTAACCCTTCATTATCCCGGTTGCTTATGAGGAGAAATGTCAGATGAGGACAATCTAACCTTTCAGGAAGCTTTTCAATAAAACAATTTCTCAAGATAATTTGGGTACACCCTTCAGGAATATCATTTCTTTGCCAATCTTGCCACTTAGCATTAATTTTAGAGAAAGCATATTCTGAGGCAATTGAGTTGGCCACTTCATGAACGATGTCATGCATTTTAACCCTTTCCGTTCTTGCATCATCATCAACCAACAAACACGAGTTCTTCAAGTCATCAATTATTCTATTGAGCCTAATCCTTGCATCCTCAATGGCATTTATACGTTTGAATATACCTAAACCAATGACATATTTCAACAAGTCACTAAAGAGTGTGGATGTCCCGTACACACCACAAAGTAAGAATACTTTCTTTACTTCATATTCCAACCGATTGAAATTGAATTCCAAAGCTGGTAAAAGGGTGTAATGCATGTCTTTGTTATCAACCCTTTTCAGATTGTTCAAGGTGTCTTTCCAATAATAAATATTATATTTTAATGATTTTGTGATTGTGACTATCAAAATAGGCAAGCCTACACACCTTTGAGCCACTTGGGTTGCTATTGTTCGAAAATCATCATCTTGAACAACATTACCAACCATAGCTTCAAACAAACTCCAAGATTCTTCAACATTCAAAACTTGAAGGGAGAAGTTCTTTTGAGTATCATTCTTTTGTAAAATATCTTGAGTTCTTGAAGTCAATAATAATTTGCAGCCCTTGTAATTATCCTTTAAAGGAACTCCAACCTTTTCAGAATTATTTTTTTCGGATGCATCCAAGAAAGGGATTCCTAACTTGTCCAAATCAATTTTCTCCCGTCACTACTACAAAAGGTACTTTTTACGCCCTATTTTTAACCCAATAGGCGCCCTTTCTCGGGGGTGTATATGTGAGAGGAGTATAAAGTTAGGGCATACGACGCCCTATATGGTGAGAGGTGCCGTAAGTGAGACCTACGGAGCCCTACAATACCCGCACTCAGTATTGCCTGATTGTCGAGGGCACTAAAGATAAAAAACATATTGTCAAAACGTATAAATGGATAAAACGACTTTCAATAAAAGAACTTAAAGTCAAAGTACTTACTTTTGGATAAGACCACTGTGTATTTTTATTTCTACCTTCACGTTTACTGCCGTGCGCTGCGATTGAATTGACAATAGTTACATATGAAAAAAACATTTTTAAACATCGTTAAAAGCAATAATTTACAAATAGAAAAACTTACATATCAAAAATGCATTTTTGCTCCTGCCTTGCCTTTCTGCCAGACAACGGATCAAATCAATACATAGTATTCACGAGGGGCAGACAACACAGAGACTCCAACGATGACTACAACAGCACATATAAATGAAAATGAAGTTAGCGAAACAAGTTAATTATTACCAATTAGGCTAAATGTGTTAAATGGATAACTATAATTCCATACCTTTCAATTATTGGCGTTAGGTAACACATCTTTGGATTAACATCTGCTTGTATTGTGCTCCCAATGAAATGCACCCAATTTTCTAGAGAATTGTAACTCTTCGTTGTATTCGCAGGACATAAAAATCCATACAAATCATCTCTAGAAAAGTCGACACAAATACTGTGTAAGGTCCTATTAAAGAGTTTAATAATAAAGGAAATAATGAATTATATAAAACCTAAAAAAAATGATAGCATCAATTGAAGATAGGAATATAAAAACTTACAAGATTGCAAACTGAATTCATGATATATCGAGGTCCTCCAGAGATAGGAATTGTTTCACATCATCCTTGTCGATAATGAATTCATACGTTAGACCACAACCAACAATCCCATCAACCATTTGCATGGTCACGGGTGTAAATTTTTCTCGTAGCTGCTATTGCCTGACAAGGATGGGAATTTTGCAGCTTCTTCTGGGTCCTAGTAAAGTAGAGAATACAGATTATAAACATAATGTTGAAAAAAATTAAGTAAGACCATAAGATGGCTACTACCTCGTGAGGTGTTGTAGGTGTGGAAATGACATTTTTCGGCCAAAGAATGAAGCAACCCTTGGATTGGCCTAAATGGAGCACCTCTCAATCAGGGACTGGAACATCGGAGCCTTCCTCACCATCTGCAATACCTATCACCGATACGCGAGACCAGCTATCCAGAATTGGCATAGAATGGTGTGTAGTAGCTTGCTTGTAGAAATAAGCAAGGGCAACAGTACGTATTGGCTCATCCAGGTAGAGAGTACAATTCCCTATAACTTCTTCTGCAGGGGAATTAGGGGAAGGGTCACCCAGTGCTACTGTCTCAAGCAGATGATTGATATCTTTGCTACTAGGAAATACAGGAGAATCGATATTCTTCAGTTCCTCAATCAACTTCCCCGATTTAAGGAGAGCTGCGAACTCAGCTCTCATCTCAACTCTCAACTGAGCTTTCATCTCAGCTCCCAACTCAGCCATTATCTCAGCTCTCATCTCCTCACGCATATTTTTCATCATCTGGTTTCGCATATGGTGTTGAGCGTCAAACTCAGCTAAGAGTGATCGCTGTATCTCAGCCACTCTAGATTGAAACTGAGCTTCAGTAAACTGTTGAGATGGTCGTCCAAAATATTTTCCTAGACCCGTTCCCCTCGACTCCCCTCGAACTTGGCCTGGGTAATCTGGCCTTCCAATTGCCGTCACTAAGATGTCCATCCTCCCACTTTGAGTGAAAGTCCCTTGGCTGGTCTGCTGTGTAAGGTCATCTTGCATCGTATAACACGTCATAAGTGAGGTACTAATAAACCCAAGATAAACAATCACATGTGATTATTATATGTCAGCACTTACAATTCTTCCAACCACCTCAGCAACTGCTTCATTAATGTACTCCCACCTTTTATCATCACTGCTTTCCATTTTTTGTGACGTGGAGGAGGAGCAGGGGCCCGGACGACAACAGCGGGATCTAAGGCGGATGCCTCCTCTAATCTTTGTTACTCCTCCTCCATCATCTTTTGCTGAAGCTTTCTGTATCTGCCATGAGACAAATAGTGCAGATAGATATATGCAGCACCCTTCTGTTTGTTGGCTTCACTTAATTCCTATGAAGGAATAAGAGGGAAATCTTAGTCAGTGATAATAGCAACAAAATGTAGATGACTGAAGGATGTTACCTAAAATTGTGGGTCTTTCCGTGACGCCACAAGCAGCCTCCAATCTTCAGGGGATAGAAACAAATATTTCTGACATGAGTCTTCATCTTTCTTTGATCCCCGAATATAATATCGTGATAGCTTGTTCTTGAAGTCTTTCCACCATATGCGAACAAGCCCCATCCAATGCTTCTTCATTTCCTTATTGTCTGGAACATCATATGTTTCTGCAAAGTACAACATTTTATAATAAAATTTGAACCAATTTAAATGAAGACAAAAATGAAGTGGTGTTGAAAGTTACATACCAAAATTTCTTGCCATACCATATCTCGTGTTTCTTGTGGAACAGACTGCTATCCAGGGTACAGTATGTTAACTATGCTCCGTGCTAAATACCCTAAATAGATGATAAATCGATCTTGCTCATTACCCATAGGATTCATATCGGCATCGAATTCTACGTGTAGCTTCTCCTGTCGTTGGCGACGACGTATAGTGAAGAAGGCCATAGTTGTACATCCCCTAACCTTTTTCACAATCGGATCTGGCACCACTAGTGGGTTTTTATCTACGTGTCCATCACTGTGTGACTCATCAAAATTCACCATATTTTTGTTAAGAAATTAATGTCAGATATAAATAAATTGCAATCAGCATGAATAAAGTAAATTAAGGTAAACAGATATAACACACATTCGTAATTAAAAGTAAACTAAGGTAAACCCATATAACACACAATATATCAAAATTTCGTAATTAACTTCTTACTTTATGTATTTTTCCATATTCCTTTAGAGTGATCTTGTCTTACAGCATAGTGATTATCATCAACCAATTCCGCTTTACGTGGTCTAGGAGGATTTATAGTAAAAGGGGGTGTATCGTCCAAGTTAAAGGTTGGATAACCGTTTTTTTTACTTTAAAGTACAATTGACATTTTTTTATTTGCTGGGTCTGTGACACAAAACACTTGTTTGGCCTGACTTGCTAGAATGAATGACTCATCTCTATAACCAACTCTTTCAAGATCAACTGAGGTAAATCCAAACTATTGGTCGACCACAACAGCATTATTGTTAACCCACATACATTTGAATAAAGGAAATTTGAACTTGTTGTATGTCGTCTCCCAAATTTCTTCAATAACTCCATAGTAAGTCATAGATGTTAGTACAAAGTTCTTGTCTTTCGAACTTGAAAAATGCATTGCTTCAGCTACAACCATCACCCCACTATTTTATACTGTACTTTTGTCGTCTTGAATTTTTGTGTAGAATGAATACCCATTTATGTCATAACTGCTCCAGGTGACCACCTCAAATGCAAGCCTTCATGCTAACCATTTGGTCATCTCAGAAGCATCAATGTCACAAGAAACCCTTTCCTTCAACCATCCTATAAATGTCTTATTCTATTTATTCACAATTTGTATGTCATTCTTTCTAGGATATATCTTCTTTAAGACGAGTTTATGTTAATGGAAATAATGTTGAATTTCTTCCATATTATTCAAGATATATAGGTGTGCTTATAACACTTCTTCACTAGGCATACTCTTCACTTTTAAACCTCATGCTCCCTTGCTTGCGCCTTCTTCATGTCGTGATTGTACATTCACCCTAGATAGATAATCATTGAAAAAGTCCATAGCCTCTTCCACTACATATCTTTCCACAATGGATGCTTCAGGTTGATAAGGATATTTTAAATAACCTTTTAAAACCTCCATGATACGCCCAAAAGGGTACATCCATCTTAGGTAAACTAGATCACACAGCCTTATTTCTCTTACTAAATGAGCAATCGATGGACCATTATATCGAAAAATGCTGGGGAAAATGCATCTCTAGCTGGGAAAGAATAATGTAAACTTCATTTTTCAATTTGTCCAACCTTTCAACTTATATCTCTTTGCTACATATAGCATTAAAAAAAACACAAAGTCTAGTTATGGTGGCTCGAATGTCATCCTTCATAATGCCTCTAATAGACACTGGTAATAATTTCTGCATCAATACATGAGAATCGTGGGACTTCAATCCCACGAACTTTAAATCATCTAATGAAACAAGCCTTTTCACATTTGAAGAATACCCTTATGGCACCTTGATGGTATGAAAACACTCACAAAAACATTTTTCTCGGCTTTTGACAGTGTATGAGCTGCTGGCTCAATGTACGACTTTTTACCATCATCTCTTAGTTTTGGATGTAACCGTTCTCTTATTCCCGTTTCAACCAAGTCTAATCTCGTACCGATTCCATCCTTAGTCTTTCCCGGCATGTGCAACAGCGTCCCCACAAGGCTATCACATGCATTACATCAATACTGTGCCTCACATCAAGAGTATGCTAATATTGACCGCTTCTTCCATATGCTCTTCTCACTGGCACTGCTCTGATTCTTACCGAAGATGATGTTAACATTCTCTATCTGACGATACACTTCCTCTCCAGTTAATGCTTTTGGAGCCATTCCATTCTCCGGAAAGCCGTTAAAAATGTCACGTTGAAGAAACGTTGCAAAAATTATTTCCTTCTCCCAATTTTCTTATTTGATGCTACCAAGGTTAGTATGCTAAATTTTTTTAATTTAAATTTTTTAACTAGTTTACTTTATTTTTATTTTCATTTCTTTTTGTGTTTAATTTATTTTTAGTTATACTTAAATTTCTTTATTTTAATTTAATTTCTTTTATTTTTATTTCATTTTTTGTTATAATTTATTTAAATTTAGTTTTAACCTTTTTATTTCGTTTTATTTTTATTTATAATTTATTTTCATTTATTTTTTATTGTTGATTTCATTTTATTTTTATTATTTATTTCAATTTATAGTTTTTTATTCTTATTTCGTTTCATCTTATTTTTGTATTTAATTCATTTAGTTATAATATATTTTTTCTAATTGTTAAAATATTAAGTATCATATTTTTTCGATTTTAGTTTTGATCGTGGTCTTAGATCTAAAAGGCTAATATGATCCCTTATGATGGGATCCTGGATATTGGCGGGCTGAGACGGAGATCCCAGAGGCTAGTGGCACCAATGCGAATCCAAAGCATACTTATGACATCCGTATCAATGATTTTGAAGTTGGTGGGATAGACATCTCAATGGAGGCTGAAAACTTTGAGGATGGGGATATCACTAGAGAGTAGGGATTCTTGCGCCTTCTACCAGCCAGTCCACTGGTTTCGATGTGGACATTCAGGGTGAATAATTTAAATTTTAGTTTTACTTCAAATTAATTCATTAATTTATTTTGAATATTAATAATGGAATGAAATGTGCAGATCCGACAGGGGGTGTTGAGGAGGAAGCTCCCATAGAGAGATGTTTCCTAGCAAGGGGGTAACTTCGACTAGTTTGATATAAGAGCCAAGATGTGGAAGAGGATCTGACCAAGCGTCAAGGATTGGGTTTGGAAGAATAAAGTTAAGGTACGATTTATATATATCTATGTAAATAAAATTATTATTTTTGTATGAAATAATGATTAACTTTTATTTGAGAATTTGTTGCAATCTAAATTTGGTGTGCGGGATGTGCGAAAAGATTATTTTGTCTCCAATATGGGAGAAGGGTGGAAGACCAAGTGAAATCGCCTATACCACATGAAGAACAAGGATGGAACGAAGACAATACAGGGTTGGAAGCAAACATCCATGACACAATCAAGTTTGTAGACTGGGCAAAATTTGTTTGTACAGGAGGTCACCGAAGTATAGGGCAATGGCCAAAAGAGCTGCGTAAAGCCACGCCCGAAGAACGATCCACCAACGCTGAGATGGTACAACTGAAATTATTTTACGTTATTTTATTTTAGTTTTTATTAATATAAAATGTATTCTATATCTAAATTTTTTGTCCTGTTTATTTAGGATGAGGCAGTACATAGGGAGGGTTGAAGGCCACTTATAGGGATATGTAGCCTTTTGATTGGTGGAGACTTTTTAAACAAATCCTCGTGGGAACGAACTTTTCTCATCACTTTATTATTTAGTGTGACTTGTGCATTTGCAGAGCGAATAGTATATCTACTAACTAAACTCTTTATGATCAAAGGGTAGTATTATCTAAAGCTGAAAAGCAATGGTCCTGTAAAGATCTTATTGATAATATGAATACTATAACAACCACAATTATGCTTCCAGAAGGAACAAATGAAGGTTGAGTTGAGATAATCTAAAGACAATGGTTAAAGTTTCAAAGAGAGGCTTTGTAATAGTATCTCTGTATGAAAGAGTGTAGAGATCCTTCTATCACTCTGATTATCACTTGGTCAAATACTGGAGTCTATTCTAATATTTATATTATCAATCTGTGGGTGGTGCCATGAAAGAAAAATTTACAAGTTTTATAATATTTACAACTGCCTCCGTCACTACACACATGCATTTTTTTTTGTTTTATTGGACTAAAAAACCACGGGGGTTATGTATTTTCAGAGGAAAAGAGTCTAAGGACGAAAGATAACTTGTTCTGAAATTTGCGTAAACTTTTTCAATTAAAATATATATATTAAAATATATGTGATTTGTTTAGAAATTTTAAATATGATTCATTATTAAGAATATTAAATCTAAAATATTCAAAAAGATCCGACTTTTTTGGACAAGTGGATGAAAAAAATCCATATCTCTATATCAGTCTGTTAACAGTATTCCAAGAGAACCATATCCAAAAGTTAACTTGCACAGTGTGAACGAGAAGTTGATCTTCTTGAGCTTGAGATGTAAAGTTCTGTAATTGAAAAGAAGAGAGAGAAAATAAGTGAACAAAATCGAAACATATTGTTGTTCATACCAATCCAAATCTAAAATCTAACCATCAACCGAAAGTTTTACCTCTGTAATTGAAAAGCACCATTTTCTTGTGTGGTCTGATAAACCATAAGCAAAGACACCACCAAAACTTCTCCACTAAAGACCTCTTCTTCTTCTTAAAATGTTATATATATTGATCACAACAAAAGCAAAAGTTTATATAGAAAAGTAAAAGCAACAGTTTATGCAGAAGAGTAGTAGCAAGAAAATAAATTTTTGACAAGCAAGTGACCAATTTAACTTCGCCAGTGAGAAAGAAGATAGACATCTAAAGAGATTTTAATCAAAACCGTTTCTTTTTTGAGTGAGTTTATATTTAACTGGGCAGGCAGTAAAAATATTGGAAGAAATTTTTTTACTTTCTTAAATTTCAAATATTTTTAATTGAGAAGAAAATGAACGGGCAGAAGGGGGAGTGAACAAACACAGCGAGGATTGAAATGGTCTGCATCTGGAAGGGAAGGGTAGAAGAATGCTGAAGAAGAGAGTTATTGATAAGAAGATGAAGAAAGATATTTGCTTTACCTAGCCATCAGTACCATTCAGATGAGTAGCTGTAAAGAAAGGAATAAGAAAGACATTAGCTTTGCCTAGGCATACAGAGGATTCAGATGAGTAGCTGCAAAGAAAGGAATAAGAAAAACATTAGCCTTGCCTAGCCATATAGAATCAGTAACCATTCAGAAGAGTAGCTGTAAAGAAAGAAAGACCGACCTTAGCTTTACCTAGCCACATAGAACCAGTGCCAAACGAATGCAACAAAGAAGTGTGTATCATTTACGAAATAAATGTTTGAAGGAAAGTATCCCATTTTACAGAAAAATACTGTTGAACACCAAATATACTCTAAAAAAAGGGCGATTGTATGAGAAGGAGCGCCATGGTCACCAATAGAGAGTTCCCTATCAATTTTTTTTAAAGCTATATGTTTTCTTTACTAACTTTTTTTTAAGGGAAAATCATAGTAAGAGAATAAATATAACCACAAAAATGTCCCAAGACCGGTGGCCTTGAGAAGCTTCATATATATGAAAGAATTCCTTATCTCGTAATAATTTGTATCAAGACCAGTGAACAAGTAACAATGGGCTACTCGCATGAATATTTTATGATTATATTTTTTATCTCATAATAATTTGTTTCAAGACCGGTGAGTGATGGTTGGCCAAAAAAAAAAAAAAAAGACCGGTGAGTAATGGATAATTTCAGTATACAGGATAACAATAAATTCACCCTTCTCACTTGCTGTGAGAATTTTAATCGTTATATTCCTTATCTCATGATGATTTGTACTAAGAAGAGAGTACTAATGGCTTGTTTGGTATCATGGAATTGAGGTGGGTAGATATGGAAATGAAAATCATTTTCATGATAGAGCTTGTTTGGTACCATGTAATTGGCTTCTATGTGGAAGCCAATTCAATCAAAATGCATGGAAATCAATTCCATGAGATAAGGTATGGAATTAAACAAAAATGCATTGAGTTCATTTTAAATCTAAAAAATAAAAAATAAAAAGTTTTTTTTTGAATTTTGAAAGGCTTTTAGGTCTTTTCATGTAAAAATCTATATCTTATTTCCATGACATACCAAACATACTTTTAAACTGCATTTCCG
>JANTPZ010040141.1:0-14035 GCA_025593235.1 Vachellia pachyceras | reverse complement strand
AGCGCGTGCAAATCAATGAACATTTTTGTGAAAATGTATCCAATGTTCTTCCAGGTTTCATCAAAATTTCCTCAAGTATTCATAAACATAATTTCATGCTTAATTAAATTTGTTTATTCACTGTAGTCAAAGTGTAATGGAAAGTTAATGCAAATTAAAAATTTAATTAATTGGCTAGCTGGGTCTTCTTTAGACCTAGATACTAATAGTTTTGTATTTTAAATACTTATCCAATCTTACTAGATTTAGAAGAATAGTTGTCCTAATTGTTTATTATAATTTTTTATCGCAGCCTTTTTAAAAAAACTTAATTCCATAAGAGTCTTTAAAAATATATAGGAATTAAGTCATTTCTAGGAAATATGTTGATATTTACATATTTCAATTGTTCTTCAGCATCTTTCTCGTTAAAAATAAAAGTATCATGAGAACGTGGAACGGTGAAACCCATAAGTGCATGCAAAAATGAACTTTTTATATCACGTTTTCATATATAAACATAATTTCTTCCTTAATTAATTAAATTTGCTTACTCACAATAGTCAAAGGTTAATGGAAAGTTAATGCAAATGATTAAATTTTGAAGTGATAACAACAAATTAGATCGTGACAGTTAATTTAAAAAACATTTCTTACTGAATATTGATGATAGCATCAACATCTTAAGAAGTGATAACTTTAAATCAAATAATAACAATTAAGACGATAATGGCTAATTAATTATATTGAGAGAAATTAGGCATTTTAACAAAAAATCTTAATTCCATAAGAGTCTTTAAAAATATATAGTAATTAAGTCATTTCTAGGAAATATTTTGATATATATATTTCCATTTTTCTTGTGCATCTTTCTCCTTAAAAAAGAAAGTATGATGAGAATGTGGAACCCATAAGTGTATGAGAAAATGAATTTTTTTGTGAAATTTTATCCATAATTTCTTCAAAGTTTTATCAAAATTTTACAGATATTATTGTCACACAAAATCCAGGTTTATTTGAGTATGATTATATTTACATGGTGAAATGTTGTGAAATGATCTTTATATTTCCATGGCCGCGTGACACAATGGTTGTCTTAAATTTCGTAAGTAAAAGCATTGAATCATAATATATATATATATATATATTAAAAAGCGTGTCTATTCCCTGCTTTCGAAAGTTTGACCATTTATGAAGAAAAGTAATTATTTATTAACTATCAGAAAACAAATATTTTTATTGCATATTTTCTGATGAAAATTCTCATAACTTTATCCTGCAAGAAATATTTCATGAGACATTTTGTTAGAAAATATAATGGATTTATGAGGTCTAAAGGCTTGTCATCTTATAAAGGAACAGTTAGAAAATATAATGGATTTTTGTTGTGCTTCACTGGGAAGGAAAAAAATTCATATATCCAACTTTTTTTCAACTAATATTTGGATAGATAAATTTTGGTTTGGATTTTAACTAGATTTAAAATCCATGTCTTCGAAGTTTTTTGATTGGGTAGTATAAAAATCCACACTTATAATAATGAGTTATCCTCAACATGTTTGGGTATTATTGAAAGATGATGGTTGAGATTTAAAATAATTTTCATATATTGAGCATTTGAAATTTTAAAGGAACAGTTAAAAAAATTGCTTGAATTTGAATTAAAAAAAACTACACTTTTTAACAAATTTGACAAGTTTGATAAAGAAATTGTCGTTTATTATTGAATTGAGAGTTGCAGTCAAAGGCCTATGGAATGTGGGGAATATTTTTAATTACTTGAACATGTTATGAAATTAAGAGGTGGTTTCCTCATATAAAATTAAAATTTTACATTTCAGATAATTTGCGTACCTTTCACTTTTTGTTGAGAACAAAGCTATTATTTTCACATTATATTATTAAGAACAAGAAAATTTTCAATTTCTTTTTTCCCTGGTAAAAATTTCAATATCTTTTATAAAGCAAAGAGAATTTTGGACACATCTTCAAAAATTGTTCATCTAATTTGCATGCGCTTCTAAATTCTTTATTTTGTCTTATTTTATTCTGCATATCAAACAGATTAATTTCATCAAAATTTTCTGAAAATTTCAACGCACGTTGAATGTGGCATAGTCAAGTCAAATTTAAGAAACGAATTGAATCATGAATCTTTTCATATTACAAGGTAAAGAAATAATCAACTCGTCTATAATTTTTTTTACAAACTCATGCAGTCCCCCATTTCATATTTTTATTATAAGAATTCTGTTTTTATTTTTATATTTCATAATACTTGTCAATTTAAAATTCGTTAATTTTATATTTTTATCCCTTATTAATATTAGAATCCAAAAGCAATTAATTGATCATTTGGATAGATAAATTTTTTTTTGGATTTTATTTAGAGTTAGAATCCATGTATTTAAAGTTTTTTCATTGGGTAGTATAAAATTCCCCAACGATCAGAACGAGTTGTCCTCAACATGTTTGGATATAATTTTATTTACAAAAATTTGAAACTCTTGCAATCCCACATTTCATAATATTTGTTATAAAAATTCTGTTTTTTATATTTCATAATACTTGTCGATTTAAAAATGAGTTGCACTCACGCAATCCCCCTTATTAATTTTAGATTAAAATATTAAATTAATAGTAGTATTTATTTATAGAAGACTAAGAGAATTTTAGGGAAGTTGTGAATTTATATATTGGTTGATTCGAGAATTTAAAATAATTTTCTACTTAGTCAGTTTATTATTTTTGATGTATATATGAGATTTGTATTAATTAAATTTGAGTTTTATAATTTACTCTAATTTATTGGAGCCTTTGTTGATTATTAAATACATCGGATTTGAAATTTATGATGAAATGTGAATATTAGGAATTTGTCAAGAAACTTTAAATCTTGAAAATTAATATTATTGAATAGATGGAGGAAATAATTATATATTTTGTAGTCCCAATAAGTGGGAAATGATTTATTTAAGAAATAAATTGTGATTTCAATAATGATTTGATGACATTTGATTTATGGATATTTTGAGGATTTAAAGAGAGCAAATTTTGAGAATTTCTGTTAAATGGGATAAATTATTAGTGCTAATAATTTTAACAAGTGAAATAGACTTATTGAATGGTATAAATGTGATTAGGATAAGGGAATTGAATTATGATCATAAGTAAAGAATTGTTGGAGGACTTGAAGTTTATTGAGGAAGTTATTCTTATTAAAATTCATATATTATTGTTTGGTTATGATTATATTAATATATAATTAAATTAATTTTTCCATTAAGAGACTTATGATCAATGTTAAGATTTTTAACGGCATGAGTGAAAATGCCCCATTTTAAAACTTCCGAGTCCAAAATGACCCCTCAATAACTTCTGTGTAACCTTCGCAAACAATTCTAGTTTATTTTTGCCCATTTACCCTATTTTATAACATGAAAAAACTATATTGAAGGTTGTTTAAGTGACTCATGAAAGTTGATGTCTCGTGATTAATTTTCTAACATTGACTTGCAGGATGATAATTTTAAGCTGCTACTAGTTTGCAAAAATTTATATAGTTGCTTATTAATTAATCAAAAACTTCAAAACTTTTCTGAGTTACTATTCATTTGGTCATGTATTCTAGCTTTCTCGACCAATTTTGAAAATTCATAACTAATTCTAGAAAATTGAAATTGAGTGGTTCCAATTTCTAAATTAAGCTTATAATATTCCCTACAGAAAAAAATACTCACTTGTCCAAAAACTTACTTAATCAATACAGTTTAATCCATGAAGTTGTATTGTTCATGTAATCGTTTTTCAATTTTCCAGGTTTTTATCTTAAATTTGGAAAGTCATAATGTCTTGTGTAGATGTCCAAATTCAATGATCTTGGTAAAGCTTACCATATGAACTATTTTTTTTGAAAAATTTCAAATCAATTGGACTTAATTTACTTGTAGCTCAAAGTTGTGGACTTTTCAAGGGTATTGGACCCCCTTTTACTACTTCATCCATTTCCAAAACTTGTTCAACAAATGCTTGACTTAAACTAGTTCCTCTATACATAATCATACATGTATCCATACATATATACATGCTCATCAAGTAGAGGTTTAAGTAATACACTAAGTCTAAAACACTTAAAGATGTACATAAAACAGCACTACATAACTTTGCATCCAAAATGTCACATAATGCTTCATCTACTCTTCACTCACCTAGCCTTTGCCTTTGCTTAAACTTGGACCTAGGAATGGTTAGTTTGAAAGAATGAGATGTTGGAATTAGAACGTACAAACCCAGCAGAAAAAACAAATTTCAAAATTTTCTAATCCCTTTTTTAGATCTATCAAATGCGTTTAGATAGAGTAGTTAGGAGTAGTACCTTATTCTTCAGTTCTTGAATTCGCAGCAAGCAATAATCTTTTACCTGTTCTTGGAAATCCGATCTCTAGAAGCCAAGCTTCTTTGATCACCTCCCTCTACCAGTATCCACCCGAACAGCACCCAACGACAGCAACGAGCTAGCGCCTTTGGTTTCACTCTTTCTCTTTAGGATTTATGTGGCTCACTCAATCAAATTCAAAAAATCCTTCTTTCTCTTACTCATAAGTCCTCATATTTATAGAACTCATGGAGAGCATCATAATCCTTCCTTAAAAATCTGAATCTCAAAAGATATTAAAATTAATCTTTATTAATCTTGATATCTGAACTTAAAAGGATATTCAAGATTAATCTTTATTAATCCTACCATTCAAATTCTAAAATTCAAATTATGAAATTTGAATTTGGATTAATCTGATTTGATCAAATCATATCTATTAAATTAATTCAAATAATGAGCCAATTGATTTAATTTATCTTTATAACTTAAGTCTAAATATAAATGTTAGTTATTTAATTTATCAAATAAATTAAATATTAAAACTAACATGCATTAACATTATCTCTATAATATTAATGTAATTTCGATTATATATATAATATATATAATTCAAAAAAACCCTAGAATTAAAGCACGTGTTGGGCTTGTTTTTGCATGCAACCCTGTAGGCCCACATGAAGTTGGCAGTGGGCTAAACTCGCATTAGCCCACAAGTTGTAAGTGGCCTCTAGGAAGACATTGCGACTACCCAAATCATATAGGGATTGTTAATACGACGCAACCTTTCATTTAACCACATCACGTCCCTTTTGTCACACGATATCTCGGTCAAGGATAAGGCATGGATGACGTCATCCTCATATTCCTGACCATTACTTTCTCGATCCTGAGTAGTCTGATCAAAGAAATGAAAACTCTTTTTTTGTTATAGTATGGCCACACATTTCTGATCAACTCCTTAACTTGCATAGAGTTGTTTGATAACAATTATTTGAGCTAAATCCCTTTCTTTCTCATTTTCTCTATCAATAATCCTAATATTACAACAGCCAAAACCAGCCATAATCCCAGAAACTCAACCATTATGAGTGAAGAGGAAGTTCCAAGGAGCAAGAATATGCAAGAGTTGTAAAGAGAACCTACCTAGACTTGAAGTTCTTGGAGATGGTCTTCCTCTTCTTGCTTCTTTGTGCTTCACGCCTCCCTCTCTTCTTTTTTCTACAATTTGGCCGACTTTGGGCTGGAATGGAGGTAAAGAAGATGGTTTAATAAAATGGCAAAAAGATCCAAAGGTTGTGGTTGCATCTTGCAAAGTTTTCTTTATCCAATGGCTATAATTTTTCCAACACAAAAGCTCACTTTTCTGCACATGTTACTCACATTTATGGGCTGGAATTTAATGAGGACAAATCATATTTTATGTATTAACTCAAAAGAAGGACGTGTGTCATTGATCCAGTATAACTTATACTGATAAAGTAACTTTATTTTGATTATTCTACCACTTGTTTGGGACATTTATTTCTCTTTTTGATCTTCAAATATAACCCTCCCAAGTGGCCTAAACACATTTATGACATGCTTCTTTTAAAATTTTTTATGTTTCCATAAAGTTACTTTACGCTATCGCAACATCGATAGAGTAACTTACAGATAGTTAACTGGATCCAAGATCATAAAAAATTTCTAAAATTCTTACTGATATTCCTATACTTTTTCTTCCCTCAAATTTCTTCCTGGAGTGTCTTTAATTAATTTTTAAAGAAAAACCCAAATCCAGCGCTTCTCCGGGTCTTTTCCTTTCGATCCGGGAAATCGCTTTTCTCGTATTTTGGGCAACAATTTTATAAAATACAAGAAATTTCAGGCTATTTTTCTCTGCTTTGAGATCAGATGTTTGAGGCCTCCCAATACTTCAAATAATTATTTTTTTCTGATTATTTAATAAAAATGCCAAAAGTTAAATGACCTTTAAAATTCTCTCAATAGAAATCTAGGTCGATTTAGTTGAAATCGAGCCTTACATACTGATCAGTGACTTTTCTCTACATTTTGGGTCTCTATGAATTTTTCTGATATTCATGGTCAAACTTTGACCAAGTTGACTTTTGACTTTGGTCAAATGACCAAAATGCCATTATACTTTCCCTTAATTACCACAATGCCCTTACCTTATTAAAATTCCATTTTTGCCTTTATTTTTAATGACATTTGGGTCCTTCCCATAAGGTTACCCATCATGTCATTTCTCCAGGCCAAGCAAATTAACTATAAAGTTCTAATGGAATTCAGTCTATTAGAGCTAGGTTGACGTGATCTTTCCGTCCCATTACCTGCCTCTTTTTATGTACTACGTATTTCTGGACCCAAACTCAAGCCATAACTACCGGTTTAGCCTTTATTTCAAATTACAGTAAAGCACGGATATCTCATATTGAATGGTAGAAATGTGAGTAGGATAAGGGAATTGAATTATGATCATAAGTTGAGAATTGTTGGAGGCCTTGGAGTTTAAAGAGGAAGTTACTTTTATTTAAATTATATATTATTGTTTTTGTTATTATTACATTAATATATTATTAAATTAATTTCTCCGTTAAGAGATTGACGGTCAACGTTAAGATTTTTAATGGCATGGGTGAAAATACTCAATTTTAAAATTTCCAGGTTCAAAATACCCCACCAGTGTAATTTTGCAAAAACTTTTAGATTATTTTTATTCATTTACCCTATTTTATAACATGAAAAAACAATGTTGAAGGTTGTTTAAGTGACACATGAAGCTTGATGTCCTATGTGATTAATTTTCTAACATCGACTCATCACTGCAGGATGATAACTATAAGCTACTACTAGTTTGCAAAAATTTATATAGTTGCTTATTAATTAATCTAAAACTTTGATTGGTATTTTGGAATGTTATAGTGATGCAATGAGTAAAATGTGTGCAGATTTATATATACAGGCTCGCAAGGAAACTGCAAACAAATGAGCTCTATTTTTCAAAATAAATGAGAATTTGATTATTTGTTTTATTTAAAAGAAATAATGGCATTCCATTGTAAGATATTCTTATTGAAACTCAATATTATATTCACTCCTTAATATAAAAACAAATGACTTTTTAAGGCGCTAAAGAGGCAAAATAAATTATATAGTTGCCCATATATAAAAAAGCTAAATATCATATTTAAAAAATAAAAAGTATTGAGAGTTTGCTTATATACAGTGTTTGACAATATTTCAAATAAAAGTGCCTTTGATAAGAAAATAGTTATGCTTCGAAAAAAAATAAAGCAATGGAATGGTAAATGAAAGGATTTGCATGCACTTTTCTCCTACACGTCTTTCTCCCTCATATTTAAATTCAAATAACCTGGGGTAAAGAGGTCCTTTCACATTTACAAGTAATTTAACTCATGTCCCGAGTGACTTCAACTCACTTTCAAGGCTTGTGGTAATTTTTGCTTTTTTTAATAATTTCTGCGTAATTATATTCCTCTTTTTTATTTGCATTCACTTATGAAAGCTCTTGTTCTATTATAATCATTAACTTAATCATAATACTGTTTTGTGAAAAATGTGTACAAATTTCTCGATAATTTCATCAACATTTTCTCTGCAGGTTTAATTAACAAGTCTGCTTGTTCGCTTGGTCATCGTATTAAGAGGTTCATGAAATGTAAATGAAAGTTGTGGGAAAATATTTCCAGATTTCTTCAAAGATTTTCTCAAGAGTTTTCAAGACTTTCACACGATCCAAAGCTTAACCAAATGTTTATGAAATGACTTGGATATTTCATTTATCTACATACATCCCAATTTTTATTTGGCAACCTCTTTTTAACACCACACACACACATATATATATGCAGAAAATTTATTTATTCACTAATGCTATTTTTGTCATGGATTCGTACATGGGAGAATCTATTGTCGATTTAAAATTTAAAAATAATTATTTTTTATT
This sequence comes from Vachellia pachyceras, assembly GCA_025593235.1. Lineage (NCBI taxonomy): Eukaryota > Viridiplantae > Streptophyta > Magnoliopsida > Fabales > Fabaceae > Vachellia > Vachellia pachyceras. The sequence continues at coordinate 5,708 of JANTPZ010040141.1, read as the reverse complement.
TTTATTTCTTAATTGATTTTAGATTAAAAATTAAATTAATAGTAGTATTTATTTAAAGAAGACTAAAGAGAATTTCAAGGAACTTGTGAATTTATATATTGGTTGATTTGAGAATTTAAAATAATTTTTTATTTAATCAATTTATTATTTATATATATATATGATATATGTATTAATTAAATTTGAGTTTTATAATTTATTTTAATTTATTGGAGCCTATGTTGATGATTGAATACATCAGATTTGAAGTTTATCATGAAATGTGAATATCAGGAATTTGTTGACTAACTTTAAACCCTGAAAATTGGTATTATTGAATAGATGGAGGAAATAATTATATATTTTGTAATCCCAATAAGTGGGAAATGATTTATGGAAGAAAGAAATTGTGCTTTCAATCACTACTAGAAAAATGCGATTTAGCGACGGAAAATCCGTCGCTAAAACGAGGGTCACTAATATTTTTCGTCGCTAAATGGAAATTTTCTAAAGGAAACTAGCCATTTAGTGATGGATTTTTCCGTTGCTAAATGACATTTTTCTAGTAGTGAATAATGATTCGATGACGTTTGATTTATGAATATTTTGAGGATTTAGAGGGAGCAAATTTTGAGAATTTCTGTTACATGGAAGAAATTATCATTGCTAATAATTTTAGCAAGTGAAATACTCTAATTGTGTACCGCCTTACTTTATCTCATTATCTTCATAAAAGACAATTGTTGAACAACTCTAAAGCTTTATACAACTTGGAATGACCAAAGAATTGAAATTTCAAAACTTTTCTGAGTTACTATTCATTTGGTCATGTATTCTAGCTTTCTTGACCAATTTTGAAAATTCCGAACTAATTCTAGAAAGTTGAAATTGAGTGGTTCCAATTTCTAAATGAAGCTTATAATATTCCCTACAGGGAAAAAATACTCACTTGTCCAAAAACTTTCTCAATCAATACAATTTAATCCATAAAGTTGCACTGTTCTTATGATCATTTTTTAATTTTTCAAGTTTTTCTCTTAAATTTGGAAAGTCATAACGTCTTGTGTAGATGTCCAAATTCAATGATCTTGGTAAATCTTACCGTATGAACTATTTTTTTTTTTTTTTGGAAAAGGAGGTCCTTTCATATGTCCCTCATATTTAAATTCGAATAATTTGGGCTAAGGAGGTCCTTTCATATTTAAAAGTAATTTAACTCGTATCTCAAGTGACTTCAACTCAAGTTTAAGACTTTGGTAATTTTTCCTTTTTTTTAAATAATTTCTACGTAATTCCCTTTTTTTCTTTGCATGCACTTATGAAAGCTCTTGTTCTATTATAATCATTAACTTAATCATGATACTGTTTTGTGAAAAATGTGTACAAATTTCTCAATAATTTCATCAACATTTTCTCTGCAGGTTTTAATTAACAAGTCTGCTTGTTCGCTTGGTCATCGTATTAAGAGGTTCATCAAATTATGTGTATGTGCAAATGAAAGTTGCCAAGGATTCGTAAATGACAGAATTTCACATGGAATTTCTCTCTAAAATTTATTATGGGATTTCTTAATTTTTTTTAGTGAGAAATATGTGCGAAAATGCATGAGAAAGGTATGGCACGTAATGGGAGGAATGAAGTCCAGGAAGGCATCTTAAGATTTTTCTTGTGTTTTTCCTATGAATATAAACAATCGAAGTCTGAATCCCATAACATGCCTTGCTAAATCCCTATTTTCTCTATTTCGTTTCAATTTTTGTAGGATTTATAAATAAAAAATCAAATTCTCCCAATTTATTTTAAATTCAAAATTATTTTACTTTAAATATTTTAGGCTAAATAAATTAAAATATTTTATTTATTATTATAAATAAACTCTTAAATTCTGTGTGATAAACCAAACAATAACGCCTTATATTTGTGGGAGATGTAAAACAAAAAATAAACTTTTTAATTTCCCGACAAATTTGAAAATTTATAATTTTCGTAAATTCTATATGAATTTTCATGGCAGTTATTGAAAATAAATAAATATTGAAAATGATAAATCCTATATCCCATAGAAAATTCTAAATGATAAATTTATATATTAATTTAAACACTTCAATTCTGAATAATCCATAATCCCATGCAGACCATACAAAAGTAAAAAAAGCTCTAACTCCGTAATGATACTGATACCTATATCATCTCTATATTCCTAAATATTAATTAGGACTATGTTCAACATAATGCTTGCTTCAAAGTTCCAATCGTTAATATAAATTGTTTATACCAGTCCCTGTTAATTATTATTATTATTATTATTAAACACACACTTAGGGAATGTAATTGAATGGAATGGTGTAACACATCTTATTTTTCCCTTATATGTTCATATGAGATCACTTTTGAACCACTCTTGGGCCTTAAATATCAAAGTTTTGACCAACTTGTGAACTTAAATTTTCAAAAACGTAAAAAAAAAAACGTTACTGTTCATGGGTCATTTTTCCATATTTCTGGCCTAACTTTAAAAAATCATAATTAATTCTAGAAAAATTGAAATGGAGTTGTTCCAGTTTCTAAATTTAGCTTATTAAGTGATCTATAGGGAAAAGTACTCATTGGCCCAAAAAATTGTCCATTTGAATCAATTTATTCTGAAATCATTTGCTGTCCAATTGGTCAATTTCAGTTTTTCCAGTTTTTACCTTAAATTTGGAAAATCATATCGCTCAAAATACACATCCAAATTTTGCAAACTTTATACCATTTTAAAGATTAGGATGTATAGTTTCTGACTGGAAAGTTTCAGCTCATTTGGAGCTCATTTTCTATTTTTCCTTGCCATGTGAAACATATTCATTTTTCAGGGCCTTTGGAACCCTTTAACCTTGAAAACCAATTTTTGTTAAAATGCACCAAAACCTCTTTTTAGTTCCTTAACTCTCCTATAACATGCATGATTATTCCCTTACCATTCCTGGTTAGTTTTAGCCCATTCTCATGCATGCATCATCACACATCCACATATTATTTTGTGTAGAGGTTTAAGGTTACAACCACAACAACAACTTCAACAGAGTTAGCAACTCATATATTTACACAAAATCATGCAAGCAAGAGCAACTTGTTGATGCATCAATAATATTTTTCTTACCCTTGCTTGAGCTTGCACCTACATGGTTAGTGGGTGGGGAATGAGATTTGGGAATCCCAATAGCAAAACCACATAATTAAGATATTGTGAATATGCATACATAACTTTAAAGCAATGAACATATAAACATTTGACACATCAACTTCACTTTAATATGCATATGACCATAGCACAAAAGTCACATTTCATACACAAATCATGCACCTTAATCATCATAAAAGTTCATATAACATTCACAACTCATTTTCATAAACATAAAGGGAGATTAGTAGTTTTACTACCTCTTTAGCTTAGCTTCACTTTTTCATTTTGAGGCTCTTTTGAATAACCTTCCAAATGTGCTCTTGGAGGTCTGAACTTCCTAGAGATCATGTAACAATATGAAAATGAATTTCCAAGCAACATAATGCAAGAAAACTTTCAAAAATGCACTAGAGCACTTCTTTAACTTTTCAAGAACCCTACAAGTTCAAACTTGATCTTTATGGCCTCTAATGCTTCTTAAATCCCTTTCATATTTTTACCCTACAAAAAACTTCATTTTGGAGCCAATGGAAGCATTATAATTATCAAGATCACACTCCCTCTATTTCTTTTGATTTTTCAAAAAACTGCAAAAAACAGGGAAGTTTGGATTTTTTCATCTTTCCTTTTCATATACATGTATATTCTTGCTTTCCAACTACTTTTCATGCATTATACCACTCAAATACATCTTTCCCTCTTAAGTTTCCAAATGAACAGCACCTCCCCAAACACTTAGGGTTTCCAAAAATTTCCTCAACAATCACAACAACCAACAACACATACTAAACTACTCTTTACTACTCAAGAAATGACTTGCAATCTTTTATCATTTTCCAACCTTGAAACCCTAACTTTTCATCTTCAAAAGAGGGCTTTGATCAAGGAAAACAACCAATAGAGAGATAGTAGAAGTTGCAAGGAGTAGAGGAATTGAAAGAGTTAGTTGCTTGGTTGGTTACCTTGAGATTGTGTGAGCTCTCTTCTTCCTCTTCCTTGGGAGCAAAGTGGCATCTTTTTGGCTTGAGAGGGAGAGAAAAATCTGACCAAATGGAGGGAGAGAGGTGGCAGAAATTTGAGAGAAGAGAGAGGAGAGTTAGCTTATGTAAAAAGCCTCTTGAAACTTGTGTGGCTTAGATTGATTCTTGGGGACCAAGTAGGACTTTACTTGGTGGAGATTGTGCCACATGTCCTCATTGGATTGCTTGGTGAAAAAGTTTTTTTTAGACTTCCCTTGCTGGTCTGATTGGGCTAACTGGGCCTCTGCCCGTCCATTTACTTGATCTGGTGGCACGTATTTCCGTAAAGTAACCTTTACTCCGGTAACTATCTTTTTACTTTTTTGAAGACTTTATCTCTCATGTGGCACCATTACCTAGGCCTCCTTGCCTAGGTGGCTCCCTAGCCCAAAATGTCTCTGGGTTTCCTTGTAATTCGTCAAGATTCCTCGATTTGCGTGCAACACCGTAAAATGGGCTTCTAGCGGCCAATTTGACTTAAGGACATGGAAAAATTCTATATTTTTCCCTGATTCTCCTGCTCTTTTCTGTTCCTCAAAATTCTTCCCGGATTTTCCGTAATTAATTTTCTAATAAAATACTTTTTTGAGGCTTTCGGGCACTGTTATTCTCCGTACTTTGAAACTGGCCACACCGAATATCGGGTAATAATTTTATTATATACTTTATGACCCAACTAAACTTTTCTCAGTTCGGGTCTCCGAAGTTTGAGAACTCCTGCTACCTCGAATAACACTACTAGAAAATCACAAATTAGCGAGGAAAATTAGCGACGACTTTAATATTCCTCTCTAAATAGCCCAATTAGCGAGGAGTTTAGTGAGGACTATTAGATTCCTCTCTAATGTTCAAATTAGAGAGGAAAATTAGCGACGACTTGGATATTCCTCTCTAAAATGCCCAATTAGCGAGGAATTTATCGAGGAATATTATATTCCTCTCTAATTTTTCAAATTAGCGACGACTTAGATATTCCTCTCTAAAATGCTCAATTAGCGAGGAATTTAGAGAGGAATATTATATCCCTCTCTAATTTTTCAAATTAGCGAGGAAAATTAACGACAACTTGTATATTCCTCTCTAAAATGCCCAATTTGCAAGGATTTTAGCGAGAAAAATTAGCGATGCCTTGGATATTCCTTTCTAAATTACCCATTTAATGAGAAATTTAGTGAGAGATATTATATTTCTCTTTAATTTTCTAAATTAGCGAGAAAATTTTTTTACTGAAATATTGAGTTATTCATATTCATTTTTTAGCATGAAATTTTGGAAGGGTAAAGAAGTTAATATATTTTATTTTTCAATTGTTCTCTTATATTGTTTAAATTTTGGAAGGCTGATTTTTTTTTAATTTCTCTCTTATATTGTTTGTATTTTGGATGGTGGATTTTTTCCCCAATTTATCTCTTATATGGTTTAAACTCTGGAGGGTGGATTTGTTTTTTTTTTTTCAATTTCCCTCTCACGCAATTTTCACTCACAGAAAACTTTGGATTCCCTCTCACACCACTTTAGTTCACGCGACCACAAAACTTGGCGGG
>JANTPZ010040132.1:0-10235 GCA_025593235.1 Vachellia pachyceras | reverse complement strand
TTCAACAGAAAATGATTTAAAAGAACATGAATATCATTAAATAATAATATCCATATAAATATATATTTTATTATATTTTATGATAAAATTAGGGGAAAATAAAATAAAAAAATGGAATAAATAAAAATATATACTAAATGAAATATCACTGGAAAAATAAAATCGTTAAACTAACTAATATTACAAATTAATTATATTAAAAAGTTTGTACAATCTTTATGTCATGAACACCATTCATGAACACCATTCATATGTGTCGTTTATGCAACTTCACTGTTCAAGTTTAACACTTCCGTCTTCAACACTATTCATGACCACTGTAAGACTTCACTATTCATAAACACTATTCATTCATCTCAACCTTACGACCGAGCCAAAGCGGCAAAGGAGTTTGATGAATCCAAGGTTGGCTAATACGAGATATTATTATTTCCGTTCATAATATAAGTTACTTATAACTAATTTACTGAAACTCAGAAAAATTAGTTACATCGTTGAAATTTTTCAAAACTTACTCTGATTTTCATCTTTATCCCTAATAAATAACATAAATTATTTTGCTAGCTAATAGCAAAGACAAACCTCGGTATAACAACAGTTGACTCAATATACATTATCTCTAGTTCTATGTATAAGATACAATTTTTGGGATGATCTCTGATGATATTTATAAGTAAACAATGGTATTTTTGAAAAATAAAATGCATTTTTTTGTATATTTATTACTTTTAACCAATTTTTTATCTTATATAAAGAATTAGATATATTGAGCGTATTACTGCAATAGTTTCAAATTTCATTCGAGTTGTTTTTTGTAATTTTTTTTATTAAAGTTAAGTAAAATCTTAAAATTTATTAGCTCTATTTAAAAATTAAAATTTTTTACTTTATGTATATTAATTACATTCTTCAAAAGAATTTCCTACGTTCCTATATAAGCATTGAATAGGAGGCAATAAAAGGGAAAAATTATAACAAACAATCAATGTAATATAAAAATGATCGCGAAGCCCCTCCTCCGGCTCCAAATGCGAATGGAGTTTGTAACATATTTCTCTGTCATATAGAACCTGAAGCAGTAACTAACTGCTTTGAAACTTGTACAAATTTATATTTATCCTTGAGGTGATGGCAAAGACTTCTAGTGATGGAATAATACTAGTTTGCTAGATGGAATAATACTATTTAAGTTTGAATACCTAAATTTTCAAGCTTTTTCAAATGGGTTATCATATGGCTACGTACACATCACTCTCATCACATGCCCTCTTTAAAGTTGTCCACATCCATCAACTACCACCACTCCAAATATAGATCATAGATGTGCAAGTAAGGGGACAGATTAGCTTCGGAGATCTTTATTATTAATAGGTATATGTATATATATCAATATACATGTTGGCAAAAAAAAATATCAAGCAATATACATGCTATACTTTAGAATTATAATATATCCACTGCTCAAATAATTAAATTAACTCTAACCAAATAACCTAAAGTTCTCGGTATTGCGATGAACTAGCTAAATTATACGCCAACTATGTTTGAATCCCATCACACTTCATTGAAAAAGACTATTGAAAAGAAGCATTTTGAAAGTTTCAATTCGGATCAGTCGGTTACTTAAATAACTGATAATATGATTAAAAAAACGTTGTATGAGGAGTTGGCCCAAAGAGTTATTAGAAAAAATCAATTCCAATTAAAATTGTCCGCAAATCAAATAACCAAAAAGTTATATCCACATAATTGTTGAATCTGAAAGGTTAAACCAAAAATATAAACGAAAAATGAAAGAGTTGGTCCTTTACTCTACGTTTTAGTCATTATATGTAACTCACCCTAAAATTCTCAATGTTAGTCAATTTAATGCTGTGACCTGAACTCTATCCAAAAAATATGCGACTTGAAATTATTAAAGGATAAAAGAGTAAAAATAACCCGTAACTTTTTAAAATACATACTGGGTATAAAGAAGTTGTTGAGGCCATTTTGAACTGGAAGTTTTAAAACGAGATATTTTTGTCCTCACCGTTAAAAATGTTAACGTTAATTGTCACACACTCAATGAATAAGTCAGTCAATTTTAATAATCAACATTAACATTTTTAATGATGGTTTAAAATGCCTCATTTTTTTTGCCAAGGTTCAAAATGCCTCATATTAGAACTTTTAGATTCAAAATTGCCCCCAACAACTTTCATGTACCCAATACTTATTTGCAAAAAATTCTGCATTATTTTTACCCATTATTAAATATTAAATATAAATAATAATACTTATCACAATATATATACACTATTTTAAAATTTGAAATTGATTATAATATGCATCATGCATCAATTGTATGTTAAACACTTTTTACAAGAGACATTGTTTTTTACCTTACATAAAAGTTGAAGAATGAACCATACGAATGACACGTTTTGTGCATAGCACGACTTAACGTAAATATGATTATAAATTTCTAGATTGATATATTAACTAAAAGATTGCTTTGTAACACATGTAAGCTAGGGTACAAAATAACGAAGAATGAGCAACATGTATATATATATATATATATATCAACGTGGTTATAGGTCTTTATAGTTTATTGGAATTTTAATTTTAACCTCTATAGTTTGAAATAATTGGTTTTAATCCATATGTTGAAACTTAGATCAAGTTTTTATGAAATATAATTATCAAAACCAACAATAGAAAATTACAATGACTAAAACTGAAATTTAATCAAATTGTAAAGACTGAAAATGAAAATAACCACACGCATATTTTAAATAGCTGAAGATAATGATGGAAGTCGCTAGTGATATTCGGAGAGAGCCCACATTGGAAATACATTTCTATACATTGGGTAATGCAACATGCAGTTTTTGAAAGATGCTCCTGCCAATTCCTAAACACAAGTCCACAGCAACTTATTAATTATTAATTCATATAACAATTAATTAATATTATTCAATTTGATTTATATATATATCATAAAAAATTAAATAAACCCACCTGTTGTGGCCAATCTCCGTCTTCTCTGCCTATCCGATTCAACGAGAAAAAAATTAGTTAAGTTTGATTAGAACCTATGTTAAAATATTCCTTCCGGTCCAAAATATTGGAAGCAGCCTGAAGCTCCCATGTCTGCCTCCCCACAAAGTTATTTGTGCAGAATATGTACGGATCATTCCCTCCCTCAGCTATCTTCAGCCTCCACATCTTCCTCAGTTAGCAACTCCGATAACAACAGAAATACATGTCTATATTAAATAATCAACAACTCTCTCCGGAATGTTCTAGAATACCCTGGAAGTTTCTAGAATGTTATAGAAGCATATGAAAGGATCTGGAATATTATGGAAGGCCCTGGAAGTTTTTGAAATGTTGTAGAAGCCCCTTGGAAGCTTCTGAAAGGATGTGGAAGCTTGTAGAGACTAGTCTAGAATAGCGTAGAAAGATTTAGAACAGTATGATATTTCTAGGTTTGTATAGAATTTTCTAGATGCAAAATGTAAACCGTAGGATCAAATCGATCTCCACCATTCTTGAAGGAGGTGGAAATAAATAGGTGGTGCGTGGGAGAGTTGGTAGAGTTGAGAGAAGTGGTAGAGTTGAGAATTGAGAGAGTTGAGAGAATAAGGCAAAGTGTGTGAGTGAGAAATTTGAGTGTGTGAGAGAAATACAAAAGTTAGTGTATTTCATCTCTTCAATTTTAAATAAAAGTTTTATTTCATTGAAGTTCCTCCTTCTTTAATCAAACTTCCTAACAAATAGTTCGAAGGTCTACCACTTAAATCCCAACAGTTCATATATATATATATATATATAATATAGCAAGCATCCACACATCTAAACACGTACACTTGATTATTTATAATAAGATTGAAGCTATAACCGCATGGACCTTTTCTTGCCAAATTTCTAATTCTCTCACCAATACTTTAAAATGACGAATAAAATATTGGTTCAGTTAGTTTGACTCACGGCTATGAGGTCACGCGTTCAATTCTTATTGCCAATGTTTATAACCTTGTTAATGATATCTATAAGTACATTTGTAAACGTTTTCTTAACCTGAAAACATGTCCTAACCCAAATGAGTTTGCACGAATCAACTCTGGGTTAAAAATCGATAAATGCACGTAGATAAGGATGTTGTTATAACGTACATAGGTGCAATGCAGTAAAGTTTAGAGGTTGAAAGTTGAAATAATGCGAGTAATTGTTTGGAGGTGAACTGCTACTGGGCTCATATATTAGTTTGATGTTGGGTACATGGGCTACATTATATTAAATTTAATTTTTTAGGGTGAGGGCCTAAAAAATATAAAGCCGTAGAGATTCATGAAATCCTACAGCGATGATCTTCCATCTTGCTAATATTACTTGGAAAACGAGTTACAAGTACTTCAATTAGTACATATGCAGGTGTACAATAGTGATATCAATATGATATGATGAAGATGCTATAGTGAACGCCAACTACGGACGAACAGAAAATTGAAATTGAAGATATTGAGCAATGACTTTACAAACAGTATAGGATGGATATACGGTCCTGTGTCCCTATTGATTTCCCTTGTGATTCTCCCTCCCTCCCTCTCTCCTCCCTTCAGTGATTCAAGAGGGCGTACCCAATATTTATGAGTTGGGGTGGTTTTCCTGGCAAATACAGTTGAGTTGTGACTGTGATGGTGAAGATAAAAAAAGGCGATGTATGTTTATAGCAAAAGTCGGAACTGATTGTTGAGATCAAGATGAGGTGACAATGTGGCTGGGACCTCCATGGGCCCGCTCAACTCACCCTACAAGAGCTTCCTCTTCTCCGACAACTTAGACATAGCCTTACCCTTCAGACGGATAGGCGCGATAGACAAAATGGGTCTTGACAACTTCCTTGCAGTGGAAGCAACAAACATACTCTTACTCTTCCTATATGAGGGAACACATGGAGACTTACCCATCAAATCTGTCTTCAGGATCTCCAGATTTTGGGGTAGATAATGACGGCCCACCTCAGTGTATTGCTACTGGGGTCCTTGAGTGTCCCCAATGCATTGCACTACAGCTTACGAAGAAGAAGAAGAAGAAGAAACCTGAAATCGCAAGGAGATCGCCACAGGCTCTGAAGCCGTGAAGCGTGGCCGATTAGAGGAAAAGTTACGACGAGCAGCTTCAACTTCATCTCTCCTTGCCTTCCTTGTTCAGCCTGAAAATTACAATCATTAGGAAATATGGAGATGATTATAATTTAGGAGAAATTACAGCCCTCCTTTGCAACTTTTGTAAATATGTACTTCATGATATAGAATCTCTGAATTAAATATCCATCGTTACATTTTAGATACTCTTCTTGTTTTTACCATTTTGAGAAATAAAGAAGCATGTAATCTCTGAACGGACAGAGACAATACAAAAGGTTTAGTGGTTGGAGCATTAAGTCCAAATGGGATATTTGTAATCAATTTAAGCTCCAACTGCCACCCACTTCGTGATAAAGCTTGGAAAATGACCAAAAAAATCGGAAAATTTGCAAAACCTCAAATCATTTATTTTCCGTAAAATTGGCTGATTTAAAATTGTACGATTTACAAGATTTTTCTCTGAACAATGCATATATAGCTAACTCATATCCTCTTATCTTTTTTTTTTTGGCCTGAACATATCCTCTTATCTATCGTCAACTCTACATAATACACATCCTCTTATCTGTTATATACTTTCTTTCTTTCTTTTTTTGATTACATCTGTTATATACTTTCTAGTTGTCATAATACACATCCTCTTATATCTGTCTGCATCAATTTTTTTTTCTGCTTTTCATATCAAACTAATTAATTACATTTAACAAACAAGTGAAAATTAAAGGGGGACTACCCCTATTCGAGCGTTATGAATCATTACCTTAACCATAAACCATAGTGCTAAAATATGTAACTTGAATTATTTGGACGACTCTTAAATAGGATTTATTTAAATAAACAGGGAAAGAAGTGACTCTTTAGTATAATATCTTTTAAAGGGGGACTACCCCTATTCGAGCGTTATGAATCATTACCTTAACTATAAACCATAGTGCTAAAATATGTAACTTGAATTATTTGGACAACTCTTAAATAGGATTTATTTAAATAAACAGTGAAAGAAGTGACTATTTAGTATAATGTCTTTTAGAAAATGAATTATAATAGAAAATTTAATGTAATTTATGTTTGGATAAACGTTTGAGAAGTTACTTTTGGTCGAAAATAATTTAAAAGGGTATAAATATCATTAAATAATACATATGAATATGAATATATATTTTATGATAAAATTATAGAAAAATAAAATAATAAAAATGGAATAAATAAAATTATATACTAAATGAAATACCATTGAAAAATAAAATTATTCAACTAACTAACATGACATAACTAATTAGATCATAAAGTTTGTATAATTTATTCTCTAATGGTGCCACGAATACTATTCATGAACACTATTCATCTGTATCGTTTGCACAACTTCATTGTTCAAGTTCAATACTTCAATCTTCAACACTATTCATGAACGTTGTCAACTTCATGCAACTTCAGTACTGTTCAACCTCACTATTCATGAACACTGTTATTCTATATATATTGTTTACGCAACTTCACTTCCATCTTCAACACTATACGACTTCACTGTTCAACTTCACTATTCATGAATACTATTTATTCGTCTCAGCCTTACGACCAAGCTAAAGCGGTCAAGGAGTTTGAAGAATCCAAGGTTGGAGTGAAAGGCCTTGTCGACTCCGACATCTCCACCATACATCCAATCTTCGTATTTCCTTCCGAGCCTCGATCCGATCTCGGACCTCATCGCGGAAGTGAGTCCCAAATGTCAACCATCAATCTCTCTAGTGTAGTCGACGGTGACTACCCGATCTCCTCTCTGCCATTGTGAACCAATTAAACTCCGTTGCCTCCACAGTCGGCTTCTTTCAGATCATCAACAACAGTATCCCCTTGGAAGTCCACAACGGAATTGGCTAAGGTGGAGGCTGGCGCAGTTCCAATCTCCTTCTGCCTTGAAGGAGATTTTATTCAATACGTCATTTTGGCTAAATGCTTAACCAAACACGGAAATCTTTTCCCGCAGCATGTTTTGCTCTCTCACCGCTCCTTTTTCTCCCAAAAACCTTTCAAAACAAGCTGATAAATAAGCTACACCAATGTGGTTCCCAATAACACGATTCCATTTTCAAGATTGTCTGCTCGAAGGATATGAGAAATAACAGGCCATTAATACCTTGATCTTTAATTTGTTTCTTACAAAGCTATTTCCCTATGTTTTTAGGCTTTTGAAAGGAAACTTAAAGATCATGATGGATCATTGAAGGAGCCACAAAGTCATGAAGAGCCAAAAATTGTCCAGGAGTCCTCTGCCACTATGAGGCTGTGACTTAGATGTTTCAAGTCACGACATGGATGTATATTAAAGGAGCTGTCCATTTTGTAGAATGAAGAACCTGAACCTTCAGGTCGTGACCTCAAATGTATCATGTCACGGCCCCAGATATTCAAGTCGTGACCTCAAAGTGTGTTAGTGAAGTTGTGCATTTTGCATTGGGTCATTCACCTGCTACATATATGGAGAGAGTAACCACGAAAAAACACCTTTCCACTCACCAGATAGGAGAGAGCCCCAACCACTTCTCTCTAAAGGCTCCAACCATTCCATCCTTTCATTTGTGTGCAACTTGGTTTTAATATGCTTCCCAAATAAGCACAATCTTTAGTCTATCGAGTTTATTCTTCTATTGGTATTGGTCATTCAAGTTTAAAATTAGTTATTCTTTTATTGGCCCAAACCCCCACTAATTGATCGGTGCTTTCTCTATCTATTAGATCTTTTATCCATAGGAAAAATGTATCTAGGCATATCTATTTCTTCATATTTCAACTTCTATGAAGTTTTTTTCTTTGTTAGAGCAGATAAAAATCGTTGTTTTGGACGATATACGTAGAAATCCTTTTTTTTCTAGTATTTATTAGTGGATTTGCTCTTTCTTTTCTTTTTTCATATGCACCAACTTGTTACGATATCATATTGATAGTCTCTACTCATGTCCTAGCTCATCGGAGAGCTAGATTTGCCTCAATTGTTTGTCTTTTGGCTTCAGCTTTACTCAAGTTAGCTTCTGCTATTTCAAGAGTCTTATGAGTGGGTTTTTATGATCCAATAAAGAATCAAACCTATTAAATATTCCTGTTATTCTATATTTCCTTAAAAAGGCACTCAATCTACCGCAACTATTCAGGATATTTCAAAAAAAAGGTGGGTGTTTTTATGGAACTTAATCCTAATCAACAAAATTCAATTTTAAAATAAATAAATAAAATAAAAAAGAGGGTGTGGATTAATTTTATATTATATAGATTTATATAATCCTTTTCTCTCTTATCCCCCTCCCCCGCTCTTTTGTTCTATTCATACCTAATTTTTTTATTTCTTTTTTATTTTTTTATTGATGCCATAGAAACTGTTTTTTATAACTAAAACAATTCATTTTTATTGATGTTGGCAAAAAAAATCATTTTTATTGATAATATAAGAAGACGTAATGTGTCACAAAAAGATTATAAGAGATCATCGCAAGTGTTACATGTGCTTGTAATATTCGGAGAGAGCCCACAACGGGAAGACGCTTCTATACATTGAATAATGCATCACGCAATTCCTCATAACTATTCCCGTCGCTTCCTAAAAACAACTCACAGATAATTAATTATTCCAAGTTAATATTTAATTGCTCAAATTAATTATTAAATATGTGTGAGAGAGAGAGAGAGGGGGGTGCACTCATTGTTGTGGCCAGTCACCATCTTCTAATTGAGAATTAATCAAATTTTTTGCTGCTCGATGAAGAGGAGTCGGGTCTCTCTCTGCCTAATCCAACCAAATAAAATAAAATATATAAATTAGAGAAGAGAGGCACTATATTCCTTCATACTTAGAAATTTATTGACCTCTTCAGAAAAAGGAATGGAATATGTTAAGTATAGTTTTTTACGTGTGTTTGAATGAAATTTCTACTTGTTTATCAACAAATGCAAACAGTTCGGATCCTGCTTCATTCATGTTCCATGAGACACACACACACACACACACACAAGGCTTCATTATGACGAGTATGGTTGAATTTGGAACGAAATTACTGAGTTTATATTATTTCTATGTAAAATGCCAAATAGACTTATTACAAGAATCAAAATACCTAGAGAGAAACTTGAGCAAAATCAGAACATAAAAATGTCCTAATTAAAGAAGGAGGAGGAGAAGCAAAAGAATGATAACTAACCTGGTCAGTATAAAGAAGACCCATCATTGCCCATGCTGTTTGTGCTACATTTGATTGGCTTCCTTTAAGTGGTGTGTACTCCTGAATCATCCATCATACCATTAAATATAATTAACCACCTACCATAGGGGCTAAACTAGCTAGCCTCTTGCTGGGGTTTGAACGCTCTCTCATGAAAGGAATCACTTTGCCAATAGGACAATGCACTCGTGTGTAACTGTACGTAATATATTCCAATGTTTGATACCATGTATTAGTATATTTTAGGAGTCTCATATATATATATATATATATATCAGCTGGTTTATTGGACAATCAATTAAAAGGTATATAACATGGAGGTAGGTCATATTAACTTTTCTTAAGCTAGTTTGAAGTATTATTGTATCAAGAGCTATTCGATCTAGGACATCAAAAAATGGGGGGGAAATTAAATATTGGAAATAAAGGAAAAATGAAGATTGTGGCTCTGAAGTCTCTGTGAAACTTTGACTCAAAAAAGAAATGCGGGTCTAGGCCAAAAAACAAACAAATGAAAATTGTGGACTTGGGGCCTTTAATTGGACAACGAATTAAAAGGGTATATAAGTAGTTCTTATCAAATTAGGAAGACAAAAGCTAATATTTACTTAATGTGAAACCACATTTGGGAAGCAAAAGCACTTCCTCAAGCAGACTTCAAAAGATATGAATCACCTTGTTGGGACATGAAAGATAACTCTCTCCCCAGCCACCATCTTCTTTTTGTGTTGTAAGAAGAAAGTTGACAGCTTTACGAATGGAAGCACAAGTGTCATAAGTTTTGCCAGCTGCAACAAGCCCACCAAGAGCAAACAGCGTTCCATAGATGAAGCAAATACCCCAGTTTCCATACCAAGAACCATCTTGTGTCTGATCTTCCTCAATGTAT